>VZUI01095785.1:0-94980 GCA_013401135.1 Cettia cetti | reverse complement strand
TCTTTCTTTCTTTCTTTCTTTCTTTCTTTCTTTCTTTCTTTCTTTCTTTCTTTCTTTCTTTCTTTTTCTTTCTCTCTCTCTCTGTCTCTCTGTGTCTTCTTTCTTGCTCTCTCTCTTGTTCTCTTGCTATGCAGTGTTTGTAATCCTTTTTTTTGCAAATTACACTGTTTCCTTCTCACCCTACAGTGGCTACTGATCACCCTTTTGTTTATAACACATTTGCGCATGTTGGAAGAATATTACTGTGTCATACTCAGTCTGCTCACCTTCAAACTATTTATTACTTGAAGTACAGCTTACTTGAACCTTTGCTTGCAAGTTATATATTCTATTTTTTCTAATCTCTTTTACTGTTCCCTGAATTTTTTTTTCATGTTATCTCCACCTTCCTTAAAGTGCTGCTGTGTAATGGGATACTGCATTACTTGAAGCTCACTGGTGCTGAATTGTGCACAATTATTGCATCTTTATCTACTCAGCTGCTGCTTACCTTTTTACTTTCTCTATTATGACTGTGTTTGATTTCTGTTTTCCAAGCACAACATTGTACTTGCCTCCAGGAATTTCAACCTGTGGCTGCAATTTTAAAACCCTGGTCTAAAAATAATTTTTATTCCAGTTTCTGATGTGCTTAGAATCCCTCTGTCCTTAGTCTATCAAATTTGGGTTTGTTTTTGCCATTATAAGTGGAACTTATAATGAAAATACTTGTTAAGTCTCAGCCCTTCTCCCGTCCCTGATCTAGTCCCACTTGAAATCCTCTCCCACTCTGACAGCAAATTAGTAATTGTTTGCTGAGAGAAATTTCTCAACTGACTGTGCACCCATCTATGGTGGTTACATCTCCTGCCTTAGCTTTTTTATGAGAATATTATATGGAATAGTGTCAGAAGCTTTAATTAAAAGTCAGGATATATCATATCTGCAGCTCCCCTTTTATCCAGCTGACTTGTAGAAGGAAAGTAGACTGGTTTGACATGAGTTCTTTCTGGCAGATGTACATATATTCTATCTTGTCTTCTAGGAGCTTGCAGATATCACGGTTAATATTTGTCTTTAAAGTTATTAAGTTCATGAGGTGTTTCTTTGGGTATGAGCATTTTTCATTGGTTGTTTTGGGGTTTTTTTCTTCTACAGGTCCTTAATAAATACTTAGATAAGTACTTAGTAATATTCAGAATTTCAATGGCTAATTTCTTCAAAAACTTCAAAGTGAGTGTTTTCAATCTCTGCCCCATTGCTCACATTTGAGTATCTGCATATTCTCTTATCGTATTTTCTTTATCTGTGCATTTAATTATGATTGTTAAATTAATTCTGCTAAGTGAATCTTCATTATTTGTCATTCATGTAAAGATTTAAGGCAATGGAATAAGTTATCCTTCCTATTTAAAATTTGGTCTCTGTTCTCTTTTAAATTCTTTTGTTTTTATTGTTCAAGTATGGTTACGGACCTTTTCTGTTGCCTTTTCTTCCTTGTTCCAGTAAGAACTTTTTTGGTTTTTTTCACACTAGTCTTTTTGATTTATTTTTGAATGAACATAAAGTACTCTCATGGGTTTCTGATTCCTTTTCTGCTTTCAGATCATTAAAGAGCTCCTCGCTCAGCCAGAAATATCTCTAGCCTTCCTTCCTCTGTTTTCTTCACGTATGTACATTTGTCTTTGTACATTTGGTGACAAAAAGTACAGTCTTGCTAATGGGAATATTTTCAAACTACGTGTTCAGATTCGTTGAAAAGTATCTTACTCCATTTCTGTACTTACTAAGATGTATTTTTTGAATAAGCTACTAAACATACTACTTTGCTTTCTCAGACTGAGAAAAGGCAAGACAGAATCTGAAGTGTACACACAAAGATGAAAAGCATCTCATGGCACTGATGATATCAGAAACAGCAAAAGATTTTAGAAAACCAATGTACTTAGATTAGCAAATTCTTAGTTGTTGGAAATTTTCTGTAGCTGTTTACAAAAACAATCAGCTCTTCTGCCCTTGTTTTGGTCAGGACAGTACAAGAGTACATAGCCAACTGGATTGCAATTTTTTCCCCTAAGTCTCAGCAGGAACTAGAAGATATTGTCTCTTAAGGTAACAGATTCTGTCAATCCCATTATGATATTGGAATTTTTTTTTATGCAAGATAGCAGCTCTTGGCAATTGCAGAGCCTGAAATTCAGTAGGAACCAGCTGCTGGGAGATGTCTTCATCCATGCCTCTGATGGTGCTGTCACTCCTTGGTTTTGGTCCTGTATTAGCTCTGCTGCCTATAACTATTTATCTACAGATACTGTCTTCAGCATCTCCACCTTAGCTTGATTACTCCAACTTAGATTTGCTTTTCAAGAGACACTTGAGGTTTTTGAAATCTATTACCACTCTTTAGTTTATTCAACTTTCCAATTAATTAAAATATTAGCTATAATAGCTGTTTTTCCAATACATTTTCTCCCTCTAGATTCTCACTGAATTCCTCATGACTAATTAAAATTAAACCTGATATAGCTGCTCAGTGGATGAATGAAATGAAATTCTGGTATATCCTCTCTTATGAGACCTCCTATTATGACTTTGAATAAACTGGACTCTTCCTTCTTCCTGAATTCAGAGGAAAATTACTTCTTAGGGAAGTATGCCTGCCCTTAAAAAGTTAATTGTACCATTATGTCAATATTGCAGTTCTGTGATTTGTCTCACAAATAAATGGTGAAAACAGTCTTCTGTAACTTCAGTTGTTTAGTGGGACAGATAAAATGTCCTATCTCAATAGAAAATGACTTTAAGAAGAATTCCAGAGCAGAATTATTTATATACCAGAGTTTGGCAGAGCTTTAAGATACAAGAAGCAACTTGCTTTACTCAGAAAATAATTTGAAAGCTACAGAGTGTGAGTACCAGTTATTTTTCAGTCAGCTGAAACAGTTTCTTGTCTCTAGGAAAAATGTTATTATTCAGAAGCAGACACCAATACACTTCACTTGAGAATTTTTGCCAGATGGTGTCACATGGATTTTCAAAGATTTTATATTATCTCCACATTTATCATGATGCTGTTTGAAAATGCAGTAAAGTCATAAGGCAACACTACAGTATTTTGTGTGAATTTATTCTTATTCTTTCATACTCTTTTTTGAGATCTAATCAGGAAGTGTGTCTATCCCTACTCTGCTTAGCTGGTCTACTCTTGTTCTCACAACTGAAAATGTTTATACTGGACATGACAGATATGACACAGATTTTCTTCCTAAGAAATTTTCAAAAGGGTTTTATTCTGCTAGCCTTAATCCTATATTTTTACATATACTAGGAACCTCCTTGGCTCTATTCTTGTAAGTGAGGTATGTGTGGAGATACACACACACACACACACTCTCACAGAGTAGTTGACTTGTAACCTTACCAAAGTAAAGGAGATGTTCAATCTAATTAAGTTTCAAAAGCATGAGACAGTAATTTTAGTGATTTCAATGTTTGAAGAGGAAATTTATTTTAACCACTAGGAGTTTGCTGAATCAATGAGAGGAAAAACACTGGAGAAAACAGAACTTTTGCATTTGCAGATGATGTCTTTTTACCACTCTTCCTGCAAAGGGTCACAAATGCATTCTTTCCTCTTTATTGATATCTAAATTGATGCAATGGGGTCTGCTGTGGAGAAATTCTGATCGTCTTCAGCTGGGACAGAGGCTGCATTGAATATTAGAAAGGATATATATAAAAAAAAATCTCTTAAAGGTTGAATCCTGGGCAGTTCAGAAGAGACACTGGATGTTAGCTTTTTGACATCTTTTCTGAATATTTCTCAATTATTCAGACACCCTGTGGGGCATAAAGAAAATGAATCTGTGAAATGCTGCTAATCTCTGGAGCTGAATAATCTGTGAGGCTGATAATATCTACAGGCATTGTTGTCTCGCTGAGACAACACAATATTGTAGAGTTGCATGTTAAGGGAGCACTCACCATCATGAGTTCTGAGTGAAGCCAGAACCCTGTGCAAAATACAGACCATATAATTAAGGCCAGTCAAGCTACGGTGACAAATTGAAGTACCCCAGTAAACTAATTCTTGCACTTTCTCACTACTGAAAGGGTTATTTTTGAAAATAATTTTAATGCATTTTTTTTGTTTGTTTATATAATACATATTTGTAGCTGTTGGTTGTCATTGAAAGTCCAATTAATTGTAATGTTGCCTACTGTTTTTCAATTGAAATAGTGAAGGTTTTATTTTTACTTCTTATGAAGAAGTGTATCTTTTAGCACCTTTCCAGAATATCAAGCGGCTTGTCCTAATTTTCACTGCAAGGAATAGATGCTGTCTGAAGGAAAAAAAAAAAAAGGAAACAACGAAACTGATATTTCAGTAGGAGTTGCAATCACCAGCTACAGTGTAGACACAAACTTCAGCCTGAATACTACAATTTATTAGCCTAGGAATACATATAAACTTTTTTCCAAGGAAATGCTGGATACAGAAAGGCATGTCCTCCTTTATTTCCCTCTCCAAAAAGAGCTGTTGTGGTGCATGTGCCAGCTCAGGTACTTGGCCTAACAGTGTGCATCTGTCTGGATCACAGGACTGTGTAGAGGAAGAAGAGACTCTCTCTACCACTTCTGTTAGGAGCATGGGCCATTTCCTTGGCATCTCTTTACGCTATGGGGAATCCTGCATACCACAGTCAAAAAGAAAGCTAGGAGAAGGGCCTTACAGAAACCCTGTAAAAACTGTGGAAAAAAAAACTTTCTTATAGCAGTCTCACAATGATGTCTTGTACAAACCTAAACCCAAGTAGTAGTTGCACATAAACTAGCAAATAGAATTCATAGCAGTGCTTCAGAGAGCAGAGTTCATTGTGTCTGTTGCCTCTGACAGACTGAATATCCCTGTCCTCATAGCCATATTGGAAACAATCTGCAAGACTGAAATTGAGATCAGAAGTTCGATCCAGTGAAACCAGCTGCTCCCTCCCACAAAGCAGTGAAGGGCTGTCAACAAGTTCTTATGAAACTTCATGCTAGAAATACATTTTTTACTGGACTGTGTGGGAAGGATGAGTAATAGGCTCTCGTTGTGTTTCACTTTTATACCCTTTCCCCCAGAATAGATACACAGTAATTTTCTGGAATCTCAGCAGTCAACTTCATCAATACTGGCTATTCTTCATTTGAGTAAGTGTTAACATTTATTTATGGTGCTTCAGATCTGATGTGCTGGCAGATGGCTGTTTAAATATTTACAAGAACTTTCATATATGTTTTAAAATATTTAGGACATGTCAAATGGAAGGAGGCTAGAAATGGTGGCTTCAGAGCTGAGGAATTGTATGTACTATTTTGGAGAAGCATAGTTTATCAAAAACTTGGGTGCAAAGTACTTCAAGTGCTAAGATAGTCTGTCTTTATGACTGAAAATTTGAAATAGAAAGTGAAGAATTGTGGGAAACCCCATGTGGTTATATAGTCTGAGAAGAATTAGCTCTGAAGGTCATGTTCTTTGAGGGAATCCTATTTCTCTCACATGATTAATGGTTTTCCCTTTCAGACATTTTTTACTTCCTCCTATCTCATCACAGTAGATAATTCCACACTGTCCCCATCATGTCATCATGCCTGATTATTTCCACCTTTTCATTGGCCTTTCTAGATAGGTAAGGTGTTATGTCTCCCACATATCAAATGTATTGCATCTAGTCTTCCATTTCTGTTTCCCCAGATGTTTGACAAATTTCTTCATCGGTTAGATCCTTCTCTTTTTTTTTTTTTTTCCTCTTCATCCCTTGCACATTTCTGCTTCTGTCTGATTTTTTTTTGCCTTTTTGCCCTCCCTTATTTTCCAACACTGTCTAGTTTGCTCCTTTTATTGCTTTCAGATTTTAGCTTTCATACCACGTATGTGACTCTCCAGTTACTAAAAGTTTCCTTTATCAAAGCCTTTTATTTTTGGATATCTCTCTTTTCCAACTCAGACACTGAACACGTGTATGTTAATGTTTGTGAATGCCAGCATTTTAGGTTTACAACCATTGATTATTCAGTTTTGATACCGCCTGAGATTGCAAACTCTGGTAGCTGACTGCAGTGTGGTTCTTATGGCTCTGTATTCCCATGCTCAAAAAGGCTGAGCACCTATTTGTGAGAGGCATATATACGTATGTTCATATATATATATATATACACACATGAACACGTATCATTATTCATGTGCAGATATATATATATGTAGGTGTTATAGGTATAGGTATAGGTATAGATTAGATAGAGATAGAGATAGAGATAGATATGTGTATAAACACACCTATGAACTTGAGAACACTCTAGAAGCTGGCCTTAGACTCTCAGTCTGCCTAGAAGCTCACCGTTGAATCCCAGGTCTCCCTAGCTGCTGGCACATAGACACAAGGGCCTTGGAGGCCACAGCCTGGCTCTGGTTGCTGATGTTGAGATCTCTCATCCTGTTTGCCAAGTAGTCCAGCTTGATGCTCACCCACATTCACCTGTGCTCACTCAGAACAGAGGTGCATCCACACAGAAGGTATATATAATAGAATTAAATATGTATATAGAATACACATGTGGTGATCAAGCACAGGGCATAGTCAGACAGGTATTGTGTACTATTGCCTGTTTCCACTTGATTAACCCCATTTATCGGATCGACCTCTATATTCCAACTCCTCTTCCTGTCTGAGCCATCTAGGTACCTCCCTTTCTTCACCTTGAGTCCTTCCACTAAACACTCCATAATAAATTCCACACATTCACAAAATTTCTTTAAAATATTCTTTCTGAAAGTTTTACAGTCTCCAAAAATGTTCTTTCTCTTCATCCCACAAGGAGTCTCAAACCTTTAAAGACAACTACTCCCTCCAGGGTGGAATCTGGCCATGCAGGAGTGTTTTTTTCACTGCATCACCTTGGGGTGTTTCACCCAGGAATTATGGTGTAATCAGTCCCCTTTTTGGTCTTAAAGGAACAGCTGATTTAGTGAGCCACTTTTCACTGATTAGGTTACTTGAGTTTCTCTGCCTCTCATTGCTCCTCCAGTCCTCACTAGGCTTTTTGTGTTGGTGATGATTAACCTTTGATAGAATAAAATAATCTAACACACTGGAAAAAGATCCACCCCAGCTACAACATATAAATAATCCTGCTTTGTGGAAAACTTCTGGCTTTTTCCTCCTTTGAAAGATGTTATCAGTATGCTTCTGGGTTGGGATTTTTACTACAATCTTATCTTGGGGTGATTTTATTATTCCCTGTCATCTGCTTTATGCCTAGAAATGGGTCTTATAGCTTCAAACTGGGGGAAGGGGGAGGAAGCCAGGGGAATCTTTTGACAGTTTGTGTTCATCTCTCACATACTCCCTCATTTTTCTCAGCTCTGCAATGGAGAGAGTGCATACAATTTTTGCATGTAGCTAGCTTCTTTTTGGTAGCTGAGGAAGAAAGTTTTTTCCTGGGACTCTGGCTTCTTCTGGAACTTTTTGGCTTTATTCTGGTCTGAGAACAAAATCATTGGTGGGAGCTAGATGTCATGAGTCCCAGTAGGGAGGCTGTAGGAATGCTGCATCCCAGCTCCAGACCTCAGGAGAAGCTGAGCAGAACTCTAAAATCCACCAGCTTTCTCCACAGTGAGAAGGTTCAATATTAACAGTTATTCTTTATTCCATGTCTGTAGGCATTCTGCTGTTAAATAAACAGGTTTTTTTTCACATTTCTCCAAGAAATTCCTTTTGTATTGGTGTGGGAGGGAGTTCTAACACCTGCCTTCTTTAGAGGAGACATTCATTTCAGGACGTTTCCTCCAAAATTAGTCTCAAACTGAGATAAATCTAGTACTGAAGACTAACATTTTGGCACAGACAGGGTTTTGCAGAAGTGTTTAGCTATTGAGACTTTATTAGAAGTATCAAAAATAAGAGACTTCTCATTTGGTCTGAAGTCTTCTGTTGTGGTCTAGTATTTCATTCAGGTGAAAATCCATTGTATTCTGCCTACTTTCTGATCCCTCAGCACTCATATAGATCATGGTGCAGAATCACTCAGTGTCCATGATTAACCCTTGAAATCTAAGTTGTATTTAAACTGTATCACCTTATCATGCAATGACATTTCAGGGCCCTTTGCACAAGGCACTTGTTCATTGAATTCTGTGGTGTCTACTTCCAATCAAAAAGACTGAGAGCACAGCAGGGAAATAAATGAGCTTTCAGCTCTGATTTAAGGCAATGGAGAGTTAGCATCCTTGGAAGAGTTAGGCATAGAGCACCAGAAAGACTGGTATGCCTGGAGAAGAAATGGCAGTAAATCTGTCCACACGTACTCTCAAAGAATGCAGAGTACGGTCATGTCTATTCAAACTTCACTGGAGTGTTTAAAGTGAGCCTTATGAAAAAATCTATTTGGAATAATCCTGAAAACCTGGGAAAGAAAATAGTGTGCATATCACATTCGAGATAAAAAGACACCTGAGCAGCTATTCTAACCATAACAGCACTAATCATATATAAAACATGGTGAAAGCTTGAACATTTTGTGAGAAGTTTTGGTAATCTGAAATTGTTCTTCTAAATTCTGAAACAGCTAAAGATTTCTACCATTTTATTTGAAAGGCATGTATAGAAAGTATTTTAACTTGTTCTGCTTATTAGTTCTTTAAAATATACACTGCTCCTGGGGTGAAAGTATAGACAATTACATACACAAAACCTAATTACTTCTTATGTGTATTCTGATGTTAATTAAGACATTTTCAATATGCATCCAATGATGCATTTTATTTCATAACAGGAACACTTACTGAGAACAGTATTAAAACAAAGGGCTCCAGGTTCAAAAGTATGACATCTGAGGGTTTTTTATACTTTAAATATTCAAATTCTGTGATATTGAAATATTTGTATTTTCCAAAATATATTATTAACATGAAAATATTGTATCACTGAAAATCAAAGTATGAAAGTATGAAGTGGTTTTTTTAACCTATTTGAGCTTATAAAGGTGGTTCCTGAGGCAATGAGGTGAACATGGTTAGTGTATCAGCAGCATAGAATGGGAGCAGTATGATTACAAATATATGTTAGTACATATTTGTGCTATGCTGTCTCAAATCCCTGTAGAATTGAGTTCTTTGTGTCTACTGTGATTGAAATCCAAACCTAATACATATATGAGAAACAAGAGGAAGGTTTTATTTGCTAGTTGCTTGTGGGGTTTTACTTGTGCATTTCATGGACAATCTTCTGTCAAAATCTTGAATGTTTACTCAAAAATATTCCGGTGTATTCAACATTCACACCTGATTTGTGAACTAATGCAAAAAGTCAATGTGTCTCTCAAACATTTCTTTACTTCATAGGAGAGGAATGTTTATTCTGTAAAGCTATAGCATTACTTTACAAACCATCTTTCACAGAAAACTTTATCATGAGATGCTCAGCACAGAGATTCATAAACTGAAGCAGATGAAGATGAATTTTACTCTGTTTTATAGAAAAACATGAACCTATATCAATTTTATGGGATGGAGAAAACATAAATCTGCAGCAAAGAAAGCATAGTAAAGAGACCAAGTGTAGTAAATAGATAGGATTTATCTTTATATGTGATTATGAAGTAGACAACAAGTCAGTAAAGTCAGAGGTGAAAACCTCATACCTAAAACCTTTTGGTTTTAGGAATGAGCAATTTCTGAGCATTCATGAAAGGAGGCTGGGACAGAGCCTGGAAAACTATAGGAGATGAGAGATTAAAGATATAGAGACTAAATCTTTAAGGATGAATTCTGCAATGCTTTGGAACCATTTACTAGGTTTATGTATGAGACAGATGAAAGGAGAAAATTTTTAAAAAATGCCAACTAAAATTCTGATCTGAGTCAAAGGGTAGGTACATGAGCTGACATTCAGTGGGGAAGCAGATGGAAGGAATTAATCTCATTTAGCATGAGGTTTTGCAATTTGGATTTCTGAATGAAAATGAGTTGTACAAGGGAGTCTTTGTAATCGCAGCAGAGAAGTAGGAGTGTAACTCATCTGACATCAGCTTTAGGAGAAAATAAAATTGTGACTTGTTTGTCATCACTGATTTTAAAGGGAACCTAGATGATGAAGGCAGATACAAATTCTATATTGGATATCTATTTGATCAGTGAAACACTATTTCTCTCCAGCCTTTTCTTTTATGCAGCTCACCTTTGTAACCTCAGGCAAAAAAGCATAGGAAGCTAGGAGAATGGGTGCTGAAATTTTCTTGTCATTTCAGCTCTTTGATGAAAACTGCATCCAAACTGAATCATATGTTACAGTGTCCAATCTTGGTATCTTCAGGGGGGAAAAAAAAGGCAGAAGAAAAGCAAACCTTTAACAATCTACTCATAAATACATGGCTCAAATCCCATATGAAAAGTGAATCTTTGCTGAGACATCTGCAACACAACCATTTCCCATTTTATTTTTCATTTCTTAAGAAGAGAGCACAGAGACAGGTAAATAACTAGGGCTTCTGTCAGCTGCTTTGCTTTGCTCATGTGTGTTAGAGCTAACATAGAGGAATCAGGAAACTCGATACAGATTGTCAGTGTCCCTCCACTGTATTAAACAGGTCTGTCTGTATCTGTACCAAACATTTATAGATGAATACAAATACATGTCCCACAACATGTGCAGCTTGCTTAAGACCTATACATATAATATTGTTCATATGTAATTACGCAGGAATGTTAAGACAGACTGAAATTTGAAATAGACTGCTAAAATATTTTGTAGTAGTTACACTAGTTTTCTTTACTTTTCCTTCTAAAACAGATGTCTGGGTCTTTTGAGCAGAATAATTCCAGTCTCTTTCCATCTCCACGTTTTCTGTTTTCACTACATCACATCTGTCTCCTGTTGTCCTTTCCTATCTTTTCTTCCCTCACACATCAATTTAAGAGTATTTGAAACGTGTGGAGAATTAGGAGTGGCTGTGCTTGATAAACCCAGATGCTGAAAATATTAACCACTTATGCACCCACAATGCTACTTTTTCTTCTTATTAGCATATGTGGGCATATGTGGCTTTACTCTCACTGTGATGCAGAACAATGTAGACAAAAGCTGGTCCTCCTGCCTCAATTCAAGAAAAGATTTTTACAGATAGTCTCTCTAGGGTGCTGTTAGTGGAGTGGGTAGAGATGCTGTGCTGGGAAACGAGAGGGTGGAAATGGTTTTGCTTGCCAGACCTCTCCCTTCTCTTGGACTCTGAGCTGCACTGCACCATGTAGGGACAAGGGCTGGAAAGGACTGTGGAGCCCCATGCCCTGCTGTCGAAGACAACTATGTCACATAAAGTATTAAATGTTTGGAGTTACAATGCCTGGCTGTGGTAGTGTCTGTCTTAAACCTGTTTAGTGAGATATTTAGTGTTTTTCAAGTGCTGAAGGGAATGATGAATAAGAGGCTACAAAGGTGATAAATTTATCTCTAGAGTAAGTAGGAACAAGAAAGTAAGAAGCTAGGCTGGGTGAACATTGTGAAAAGCAAAGCACAAGAGCAATTTAATGGAAAAGTCTGCCTTGACAAAGAGCAGATAGGGTGAATGTACATGCAAACCTTAAATGCTCTGAACAGATTAATCTTTGATCACTGGCAAACTGAAAGTTTGTGAGTATATTCAATTACTGACAGTTTATATCTGATTATTCACCACTTGCAGTGAACTGTGAAATAGCAGCATATTTATGATTCATGTTTATGGAATCTATGACTTTATGACTTATTAAATACTTTTAAACATGAAACCATATAGAATAGTTCAGTATTTACTATGAAGCTTTTTGCAATCTAAAAATCTGAGGACAAAAACAAGAATTCATAGAATCACAGAAAACTCTTATCTCTGTTTTGGAGATAAGAAAGGATGCTGTGAGGCACTGTGCCAAATGCCTTAAATAAGTTTAGGTAGACATCTATCTGTCTTCCCTTGTCGAGCCTTGTAGTCAGCTCACCATAGAAGGCTGCCAGATTGGTCAGGCAGGATCTGCTCTAATAAAAGCTTAAAATTGCTTCCATGAGGATCTTCTCCATGGTATTCCCAGGCACAGAGGTGAGTCTCACTGATCTGTAGTTCCCTGGATCTTCCTTTCAGCCCTTTGTTAAAAACAGGAGAGATGTTTCCATTTTTCTGCTGGCTGCACTTGACCACCGTGACTTTTCAAATACAAGGGAGAGTGGCTTGGCAACAGCATCAGCCAGTTCTCCCAGGGCTCAGGGGTCTGTGTTGACAGGCACCACAGACTTGGGCCTTATCAGTTTCATCAAACAGTCATGAACTTGCTCTTCACGTACAGTGGGAAGGACTTCATTACCTCAACCCCCACAATAGGTTTAGGAACTTGAGAGAAGTGGGGAGCCTGACTGCCAGTGACAGCTGAGGCAAAATGGTCACTGAGTATCTCAGCTTTCTTCATATGTGTTGGTACCAGCTCTCCCTTTTCATTTCTCAGGGAGGTAGAGTGGACTTTCTTTTCTCCTTGGCCTTTCTCTTCTAACCTGTGTACTTAAAAAATGTTTTCTTGTTATTCTTCACAGAAGAATAATCTTTTAAATGCAGGAATAATTTATTCCTCTCCATTATTTAGCTCAAATACATCAGCCACCCCTTCCATCTAAAGTTCATCAATATGGATATAAGAAAAGATTTATATTATTCTAGCATTTCACTTGGTTAAATTATCTTAAATTGTGGTGTTTGTCATCAACATCACCACCTGATTTTAGCTGTATATTGTCAACTGCAGTGTTATTGATTTCTCATCCATCTTTTACAGTTGCTTAGTGAGATGGTAGATTTTTTTCTGTGCCTCGAACTTTTACTTGTTACAAAAATTAAAAAGAAAAAACCCAATTTGCAACTTCATCAAGCAGCTACTTAGTTTTCAGAGTTAAGCCAAGTAAACCCTCTAAAGTATGAAGGAAATGTCTTAGTAACAGGATTTGTCTTTGTGTTTGACAAATGTTGACTAATGTAAGCCTTTTTTTTTTTTAGTGACCCTTCATAGTCTAATAATGTTAGAGCTGTACAATTTTATTCTTGTTAGTCATTAACCTACTGAGAATAAAAAGACATTATTTAAAAAAAAAAAAAAAAAAAAAAAAAATAAAAAGACATTATTTAAAAAAAAAAAAAAAAAAAAAAAAAAAAGCTGGTCTTCTGAATCATTCAGGGTTACTGCTGTTATTGCACAACCTTCTGCCCATGTTCTTTTAAATTCACAAATGTTCACTTGTTACCATCCTTGGATCATCTGTTCACTCTTCCAGCAATAAGACCAGTGCACAGTTATAGTTTATAATTTGTTTGGGTCCTTCTCTTAGAAGCTGAAACACATGTGTCTCCTTAGAATATGGATTTTCATTTATATATATATTGAATTGATTTTTCCTTTTTTTCTCCTGCTTTGAAAAGACTTTTGAAATATAGCACTTCTTCTAGAACAGTATTTTTAAACATGCCACTATGAGTCTATCAGGAATAACTAAGTATAAGTATTACTGAGTAATTAAGTGTTTAATCCAGGTTAAGGTATATAAGTGTACAAAGTGTTTAAAACCCTAAAAAAATCCTCCAAATATGAAGGGTGACACTACAAGAATTTTTTTTTCCCATATGAGCTATTTATTTCCAAATTGCTTGTGATGAATCTAATTATGAATTTGTGTTTTTTAAAATGCTGAAATGTTGAAAGGTAAGGGAATAAGAGAAAGTACTTGAGGTGAAGGATGTATGTTCATAGTGGCTCTTTTATTTACAGTATGAACAGATTAATTTGAACTCAATTTTCTATTTGTATGTCTGCTGCTTAAACCTACATAGGAAAAGATCAATACTGTTCATTGATGTAATAAGCCTGTCAAAACAGAAAACCAAATAGCTCCTGCTTGTGGGTGATCTCACCCAGGTTTTTTATCATGTATGTTACTGAGTCTCTTTCTCTTTACATGAACTGCAGTTATCCATAACCATGTATTTTGTGAACCATTCATCAGTATTCTTTGTGTTTTGCAAATCCTGTGCCTGGAAGTTGTATGTGGTGTTCTAAGTTTGATCCCTCCCTGTTTACACCTTTCCTTTCTGAAGCACTTCTGGTTGTTACAGTGTTTGAAAAAAGGCAACAGCCAGAAGCAATACCATGATTTTTGTATCCTGACTTCTATTAATTCTCTATTTTCTTTCCCATAGAGATGTATGATTGGTTCCTAGAAGGCCTTGTAGCCCGTGTACACAACACAAAGAAGTCAAATTCTATGACAACATAATGTAGCAATAGAGAAAAAATTGTAAATGTACAGTTCAGCTTTAGAACTTTCACAAACATTTGCATTATAAAATATTTGAAATTTGTCAAAATAATGTAGAAAATAAATGAGCTACAGCAGCAACAAAAAAAGCCTGTGGACTGTGAAATAAGTATGCTGTGCTTGAGTGACTGTTTACCTTTCTAAAGAAAATGACCCCATTGCTGTCATAGGTAAATACCTCCTTATAACTCAAGAGAAATTTTCTTCACTTTCCAAAGGAGGAAAGTGTGGGGACAGTAAGAAAAAAGTCTTCCATAGCTTACTCCAAGCTTTTAAGCTCAGTTTGGTTACAGTCATGCCTTTTTTTCTCTTATTTTTCTATCTTTCTGGGTGCCCTGGTTTCAGGGTGAGAGCACCCAGGTTTATAACATGGTAATAAGCCAAAGGATGCTTTTAGCCAAATCTGTTCTGTATGACCTTAGAGATCAGGAGCTCAGAGAATATTATGTAGCATGTGTGGTCACAATTCACTTTACATGCAGCCAATGCCACTTTCCCTAATGTTTATTAATTAATTTTTAAAAAGTCTTGAAGATTATTCAGATTTGAAAACTCTTCAGAGTCTGGATTTCAGACTATTATCCTGTCTCCTTGTATATAACCTTAAATGCAAGATATTAATAAATTATGCTAACTCTCTCTTGGCTACTTAGCTGACAAATTTGTGTTACTTTTATTTATTTATTTTTAAACTAATGTAAGGCAGGCTAATATTTCAGATAATTTAAAATGTACAAGGCTTTAGAGCGGTTAAGGTTTTAAGCAGCTTTAAAGCCTTAGATCATTTTAATTCTGTCTCATTTAAAGACAGAAAGAAATCCTGGAAAGAGCTTGAACCAATAACTAAAAGACTAAAGGTTAGACCATAAAAGAAAAAGACTGTGGAGACAAGTGCTCTGGTTAATGTGCTCTGCCTGAGCCACACTTACCTTTTCTTTCAAGCCTATGTTTTACCTGCCCAGTAGGGCACTCAGACACTCCAAGTTTTTGCTGGAATAAGCCCTTGTATTGCAAACTCAATGAAGGGTGAACTCCTCTCTAAAGATCACCTATGTATCACTCCTAAGCTTCTAAGTTTGAATCAAGTGCTGGTGCTGCTAAAGGCAATAGGACTTTGCCATTGGCTCAACTGCCCATTTTGAAAAATTCTTTACAGTTTTCACAAATGGTTGAAGTTGTGTGACAGGGAGCTGATAAGGTCACAGCATAGCTGGGACATTTGTACTGTTGCCTTTGGTAGGACAAAGACTTAAAATTGTTTCTTTTGGAATTGAAAACAGTAGAAAGTATGTTTGCAAATATGTATTATCAACAAATATGTTTTTCACCAAAGTAAAATGTCAAGCCTACAGGGTTAATGATTTTAAAATGAGAATGCAAAAATGAGAACTAGATTAAAAACTACTTTACAATCTCAGTTATAGCAGATTCTGACATTGCAAACAGTATTATATTTTGCAGATATTTCATTCTATTACTTTCTGCTTTGAAGTGGCTTCAAGAACAGTCTGTCTGGTTTGTTGGGGCTTTTTCTCCTATTGTGGTACAGGAGTGCTGCACTAGACAAGGCTCTTATCACTGAACTGGCCATTCATCAAGATCCTGACTTAACAGTGTGGCATTCCACAAGTGTCTGTGCTGTTTATGGTGCATTATAGATTGCTCTTGCAATTGACTGTTGTTTGCTTGTCATGACAGACTGGAGAATTAATGAAATGGGGTAAAAAGAAGAAAGAAAAATAAGGTAACATTTAAATTATGCAATCAGTGAGCCATTAATAAATTGTCAAAATACTTTGCTTACAGCCTGGGATGATGTTTTCACATATCCTACCTAAAACAGACTTTGCAGGCTCAAAATGAAATTAGGTAATCACTCTTGTGATGACCCTTCTCTTATCTTTGTTCATTGTTTTACAATCACAATTGCAATCCAACCAACAGGAGGAGGTAAATTCCAAAGGATAAATAGTCCTGTAATTTCTGTTCGTGCAGTGCCAGGCATAGAAAGACATCAAATAAAAATCAAGCAGTTGATGCTAATAAAGACTGATAAAATATCCCAGCATTCCATCATCCTGCACTGGTATATATTTTCAAAGTTCTCTGTGTTCCTATTTCCCATTATAAAGCAGAATATAAAAACATAATAGTGAAATATGGTAAGACCTAGAAAATTGTTGGGAAAAAAAATTACTGCTTGTTTCTAAAGTGAAATGTGAACTTTTTAATAAACCAGAAATGGTATGTGGGGTACATTCCAAGAACTGTAGAGTTGAGATAAAAAACTGGATATTTCAGAGAGGCTGAAAAAAAATCAAAAGCAGCTGGATATAGTTTTGCAATATGTTTCTACACGATGCATATATGGAACAGCTAAGAACTCTCATTTGTTAAGGACTGCTTCACCAAGGTCACCTTTCTGTGTTGTTTGCATAGCAGTCAGATGGGGGAATATGTTATATTGTAGTGCCTGATTCATAAATCTTTGCTTTTTTTGCCTCATTTATCATTCTGCTGGTGGTATCGACAAAGTAAACCTCTGGTTGGCCACCTTTGTAAGGAAGTTTAAAAGAAAGGCTGGAAATCTACTCTGATCTCAGACTGATAAGAAGAGCTGAGATGTGAAATGTGGTCATTGGGTGTTTTGTCAGGGTCGTAAGCAGATGAAGGACTTCCTACAGTTCGCTTTGAGTGCAGGAGAAGGGGCTTCACTGATGTCTCCTAACTGATGCTAGGTGCTTTCCTGCTAGCAAAGATGGCTCTGATTCATATAGGTGGGAGCTATATGTGATATGACAAGTAATTTTAAGCATAGTTATATTTAAACAAAATTTAAAGGTTATCTGAAATTAAAGATTATTTAAACAAAATCCTGTGAGTCAGATAAAATCTAATTTTTTTTCCTTGAGGAATCTTTTCATCCAGGATGCAGGGAATAGTTTTACTGCTTGCTTTTTTAATTAGATGTATGTTTGGGTATAACATCATTAAACAGAATTAAAAGATAATTAACATTACTGGATTAAATTTGTATATATTCATTAAATAACAATTTTCAGCAAAGTATTTCATAAATCCCTGAAGTCTGATCATAGTTCTCTTACCAGCTCTTTTTAGTTTACTATTATTAGGTTACTGTCAGGGTTTGAACCCACTTCAGGTGTGTACCGATTTGTGAATTGTGTTGCAATTGCAAATACTAATATTACTGTAGGGATCACATCCAGTGGCAGTTCCCTGTTCATTGTTCTGACTTGTCTAGATGTAGTATGTCTTTGTACACCAGTACCAAGTCCCGAGTGACTTTATGAACTGCACTGCTGCTCTTGTGTGCTATTAACAAGTCTCTTATAGAGTTCTCTGTTGTGTGGAGAGTTGCTACGTTTTGATCAGTTCATTTATCTCACCTCAGTGTTGAGGCTTAATTGGTTATCTTCTTAGCTATATACAGCCCTTATCTCAAATGACAACATTGTTTCTGGGGGGTTTTTTTGTTGTGTTTTGTTGTTTTTTTGGTTTTTTTAAAATTAATTTAAGGAGTCTGTCCTTATTTTTATTCCAAAGAATAGCCTTTATTGGTATACCTTTTTATAGGTGAGTTTTTCCTGCTCTGGATTGGGTGTTTAGAGGGTCTTTGGTGATCTCAATACCCCACTACTGGATTGACTCTCAGTAGACTGTTCATGACCACTTTTTGACCCCATTCCTTTCCTTGCATTATTCTTTATGTTGTGCAGTCACCATAGACCAGAATGGGGAAATTTGCCCTACCTCTTTACAGCCTCTCTTTCCAGCCAAGTCCTGTCTTAACTTGCCCACTTGGGTGGCCATTGGTGTTTGAGGTATCGCAACACATTAACTCCTTACTGTCCAGGTTTTTGCAGTGACTAGTAACATCATTTTTAGTAAATATGATTCTTTGTCATCATTGCTCAATATGTGTTTTGGGGTAGAGAATGTCCCAATCACAGCATGTGTTCCTGTATGTCTGCCAGCTGCAGTAAAGATTTTTCTCCTTTTATTTAAACAATTTTGATCTCTCTTGGTGATTAATTTTGCAGCAAATTCACAGCATTGTGTCACTTTGGCGTAGCCCCGGGTATCTCTTGATTTATGATTAGAGTGGAGAGCTTCAGGACATTGTGCTGAGTAAGCAGTACAACTCTTCTGTGCAGTTTCATGACACAAACTTTGTCACTCCCCTATATATGTCTGCATCCAAAACTCTTCACTGTTATATTTGAGATCATGCAGAAGGAGACAAGATATCAAGGAATTGGGAAAAAGCAATCACACTGCTTGACTGTAAACAGAACAAAGAGAACAATCTGGCAAAGGTTGACAGTTAACATCAATCCTCAGAAAAATTCTAGAGCACAAAGTCAAATAAAGTAGAGGAGCAAAGCACTAGCTGTCATATATCATTATTTGATGCAGTACACTCTCCAGGATACTTTTATTAACAGCCTAGATGATAGAATAGAGTATGTTTATTGTGTCTTGCAATGATCCAAAACTGGGAGAGAGCTGATACGCTGGATGATAAGATCAGAATTCAAAGTGATAATGACAAGGCAGCAGTGCATGTGAAAACATAAAGAGGGAATTATTTACTGCAGTGATACAAAATGAGGACAGCTGCTTTGGTAGCAGTTTTTCAGAATAAGCTGAGCATGAGCCCACTGTGCTGTAAAAAAAAAAAAAAAAAAAGCAAGCACAAATCTAAAGTACAGCCAGAAAGATGCATAAAGTAATCAGAAATATTGCCTCTGGTAGACTAGCCATCTAGAAAACTAATGTTTGGGGCATTGTCCTTCAAGAACTATGTGGTGAAGTAGAGATAGTATGGAATAAATGAATGAGATGAATTAGAGTTCTCTAAAGCTTAACCTGTTTCATTATTGAAAAACACTATCAAATGGCAAAGTCAATGAAGAACTGTCATAGTTCTCTTAGTAAGTGATGGAATCTCCACCACTGGAGGTTTTTAAAAACTGGTCAAACAGGTCTTGGAAACAGTGTAGATGTCATTTATCTTACCTGGGAGCTACATGACCTCCCACGGTTCCCTCAAGCTCCATTTTTTTTAATACCCCATGATTATTAAAGCAGAAGTTCAAAGTTTTGATCGCAACTGAACTATACGTCAAATTAATACTTAATATTTCATAATTTCTTAATAATAGATCCCTCTGGGTGGATTAGACTGAAATGACAGTGAATGATCTGTGTTTATACATGTATATACGTATATGTTGGGAACTTTTTTTTTAGCTGGACATGTTTGACCAGCTTAGTATAGTTATCCAGATGGAGTTGTCAATGTTGCTGATGTTGAGGTATTTGTGATAGACAGTGGTGGAAAAATTGGAATTCTTCCTTTATCAAGTCACTCTTATAGATTCCTTTTATCCATGGCCATTGTTTATGCTTTAAAGAAAAATGTTCCTATCTGACTGTATCACTTTGAAGATAGGTTCTACTATTCGTCTCATATTAACAAATGCTTGAAGAATGAAAAAAAAATTTAAGAGCAGCAGAATTAGAATCTTCAAATACTTTAACTGACGGAATCTTAAATCAACAGGAGTTGAACACATTCTTCAGTATACTAATTGTTTTGGACCCTTAAAAGTAGGATATTATATTATTTTCCCACTTACTATTGAACCCATGCCTTCCATGAAGCTCAGTCATAGTCTTTGAATTTTCTTCCTCTAATCTAGAAATAAATATTTAAGCAGAATGTCAGCATTTTCTGTTGGATGTTTAGTATTCAGTTTGAACTGCTTGATGTCACCTTAACGATAAAACTGGGATAGCGTAACAGGTGCTTATTGTCTTTTTCTTCCTCATTGTCTTTCAGATGTTATGTTTTGGCATATGTTAGTGGCTGTCAAGGGGATATTATTGATCTGCTGAGACATCTGCTCCACTCACATTAATTTGACTGTTCTTTCATGAAAGATGAGTGCCTTATGACTTCCCATTCCTAGCGCAGTAATACTGACCAGGTCTTTGCAGCTGGAAATTAATATTATTTAAGATGTACCTCTAAATTATACAGTTTTTGTTTCCTTCTAATTGAATGCCATTCTTTTTGGTGGAATTATCATGTCATGAACTATCTAAGGAATAAAAGTCTAAGTATTTAGTTACTTTTATTTCCAAAATACCCTTCAACTCATTTTTTTTTTGATGTAGCAATAAAAAGGCAAAACTGTTTCATGGAATCACAGGATCATATCAAGGTTTGTATTGGGTGGGACTTTAAAGATCATCTAATTCCAAGCCCCCTGCCGTGGGCAAGGACACCTTCCACTAGACCGGTTGACTGGGTTCCCATACAGCCTGGCCTTGAACACTTCCAGGGGTGGGACATCCACAAATTTCTGAACACTCACCACCCTTACAGTAAAGAATTAATTCCTAATGTGTATCTAAGCCTATTCTCTGACTGTTTTAAGCCATTCCTTCTTGTCCTATCACTACATGCCCTTGTGAAAAGTCCCTCTCCACCCTTCTTGAAGGCTCCCTTCAGGTACTGGAAGGTGCTCTAAGGTCTCTCTGGAGCCTTCTCTTGTCCAGGATGAACAATCCCAACTCTTTCAGCCACTCTTCATAAGAGAGGTGTTCCATCCCTCTGACTAGTTCCTTGGCCCTTCTCTGGACTCACTCCAGGAGGTCCATGTTCTTCTACTGAGGGCTGGCCAGAGCTGTACACAGCAATCCAGGTGGGGTATCATGAGAGTGAAAGAGACAGTGAAAATCACACCTCTCACCCTGCTGGCCACACTGCTTTGGATGCAGCCCAGAACACAACTGGATTTCTGGGCAGCCAGCACACCCTGCCAGCTCATGTCAAGTTTCTGGTCAATCAACACGCCTAAGTCTTTCTCCTCAGGGCTGCTGTCAATACACCCTCCACCCAAACCTGTTTTTGTGCTTGGAATTGCCCCAACCCTTGTGTGGGACAATCATTAAAGAGGCTTTAGAATATCTTAGGGAATTACCAAAATCCAGAAAAGAATCAATTGATTTTTTTAAAAGATGAAATTAATTAGTAGGTCCAGGCAATAGTATACTTTCAGTGATATTTCTGAAAGAAAAATATGATCATTTTATTAACATGAGAAAGAAAGGAAGTGAAGTTCAACATGCTAAATGCAAAAATAGAAACTGGCAGGCATCAGTTAAACCAGCATCCAGAAATTCCCCTTCTACCCCTAATTCAACCCATGACTCAAAAACAAACACCTTTCATACCATCCAACTTGAAAAATGTATGTTTATCTTGAATAAATTTAACGTGAAACACTACAGATTTAAAACACTACAGATTTAAAAAAATCTTGATGACACAACAGTCATTTTGTCCAAGTAACCTAACTTTCCTCTAGCTTGAGCTGCCAGCGCTGTGGTTAGTTTAACTAAGGTATTATTTTGTAAAAGTGTTTTGTTTTGTGTCTAAATATACATTTTATTTCTAAAAGTGGATCAAGTTCTGCTTTGAATATCAGTTTTGCATTTCCCTGTAGTTCTCTTATTCATACCTTTTTTTTTCTTTGAAGTTGTAAGCAGATCAGTGAATGAACTGGTTTGCTATCTGTGCTCTAATCTACATGGGACTCAAAAAGAGGAAACAAAACTTAGTGGCATTTTGTGCTCACTCCTCTTATCTCAGAAACCTTATGAGGTGGCTTATGACTGCCTTGCTATCTTGATATTTTGCCTGTTGTGGAGAAAGGTATTTCTCCTAGAAACATGTACTACTCTCAGGTGATTACGTAGTAGTATAGTAGTTGGCTACTATAGTAGTTGGCTACTATACTGACCCATATGTAGGACCTAAAACATATCAAGTAACTGTGGTGTCTTACAGATTCACAGGAACAACTGAGTGTGAAGCAGGAATGAAGAGGAAGAGAATAAAGGTATAAGTGGAGAAACGAAAGAGAGAGAGAGAGGTTACATGTTAAATGGTAACATTTGGATGATATTTAAAAAGAGATTGTTGATCATGAAAGGCATTACTTTTGGAGGCAGAAAAGCAGTGGCCAGACATGTATGACTAAGTGACCATTGTAACAGTTTCTGTAAAATGCCGTAAACAACTTCCACAACTTCCGTTGTGATCATTAGGAAATTCCTATGCATATTGCATATGCCATGGTTTTTACAGGGTCTGTTCCTTGGAATGCCAATGAGCCAATTCTTATCCCTGATTTTATTTCTTACAAGAAACTAAGCCAGACCTTGTAATGAAATGGAATTGACTTCCGGAATGGAAAAAGTGTCTTCCATTTCCAGGCAGACATATCCTTTCTCTAGAAAAGTGTGTATTTCCATAGACTTTTTCAGAATATTAAAAGCTAAAATTTCAGATGCTTATGAATACAATATAGTGTACAATCTAGTGTTACACCCTAGTGTTGCACCGCAGGTGATGCCATTCTGAAAAAAAATAAATTTGAATGATCTAGAATATAATATATAGATTCTCTTTTTTCATATAGCCATAGTTATATAGATAAATACAGATGTATTTGGTTAGAAGTTCTAGGAGGCCAAGAGAAGGAATATCACATTTCTGTCACACTATACCAATTTGACTGTGCTATTTCCTTTGCTATCATTGAAATTTCAAATTATATTTCTATGAGTGCACTGCACAGGATCTGGTCTTGCTTCCACTGAACTCAATGGCAAAATTCCTATTAATTTAAATGGCACAAGAATGACCTCCAAATGTTCCTCCTATTAAACTGTTCGCAAGCTGTGCCTTCTTCATGTTAATCGGCAATGAATGTTGTTTGTCAGTACAGCTGATAATTTTATAATAAAATAATAATAAAAAGATATGATGACAGCTTGACATTTTTTGTTCTTTCAGTCAAACACTTGATGTGATGGACTATGTTATTTCTTCATTTAATGAACTGCAAGCTGAAGATGCAAGTGCTGTAACTGACACAAATCAGAAATAATGACAAAAAAAATCTTTAATATAATTTAAGAAATGTTTTTAGTGAAAAGAAAATTGGGCCACTTGTTTTCTTTTCTAGACAAATAGCTTTTAGATTCCTGTATGTTTAAATTTACCTCTTGACCTTTAAGAAAAGGAAATAGAAGAAGGAGAAACAATCCATTCAGTTGCTGTCATTTTGGCTACCACATGTGCTATATAAATAAATAAGTACAAAAATTCAAATTAGTAGAATGTCAGCAGGCTTACTGTAATATGGATTAATCAAAAAAATCAAAGGCAGATTTCTACTTTTCTCCCTAATTCTCCTGTATACAAAAGATCTTTTTACTTCTACAGTGAATGAATTCCATTAAGCCCAAATTACTGGTTTCTCACATGCATGACCGTAACCCAAAGAGCCCTTTACATATTTGAGCAGGGAAAAGAGCAAATCTTCCTTATCTTCCTTTTTATTCATGGTGAACACTGCCTAAGGCTTTTTTCTCCTCTTTTGACCTCGTTACTAACCTTGCTGCTTTTGTGGAAACTTAGCAAGCTGTATTAATTTCCATTAACCAACTGTTCAGAAGGAATTGGCAAGGAAAATGTAATATTAACATGACATGACAGAAAAATTGTTAAAATGGCTCTAGTGGCAACTAATACATGTATTTCAGATGGCCAACAATGAAAATTTGTTGTTATTTTATTTCACCTTTTTTAATCATAAATCTCTGGTTGCTTGGTGTATTACTAACTACACAATGCTCTTTGTTCTGACTGTAATGCTGTAATGTCATCACTCAGACTAAAACTTTGCCAATTACTGCAGAAAGTGGGCTAAGAACCTGTGTCACAGGTAATACACAATGTCACAATAATAATAATAAAAAAACAAAAAAAAAAAAACAAAAAAAAACAAAAAACCCAAAAACCTTTAAAACCACCATTTAGTTGAAAATAATCCCTGGAAGCATGCCTTTACATGCCATTTACCAGGACAGCCAATACACAGTTTTGGACACCATGGAATTTGATGTATCAGGAAGACAAGAAATCACTGTTTTTGCAAAGCAGAGATAGAATTGTATAGATATGATTCACTGGTATAGAATAATAGAATCTTTGAGGTTGGAAAAGAGCTTTAAGGTAATCAAGGTCAGCAAACATGGCCAAGTCCACCACTAAATCGTATCCCTAAATGCCACATCAACACCTCTTTTAAATACCGGCAGAGATGGTGACTCCACCGCTTCCCTGGGAAGACTGTTTCAGTGGTTGACAACCCTTTCCATGAGGAAAGCTTTCCTAATATCTAATTTAAACCTCTCCTGACACAACATGAGACTGTCTCTTGTCATCATCTCACTTGCTACTTGGGAGATGAGACTGATATTCCTTCGGGTACTTGTAGAGAGATGAGTTCACCATCCTTTTCTTCAGCCCCTGCTCCTTAGCTGCTCCTCATCCGACATGTGCTCCAGACCCTTCACCAGCTCCACTGCCCTTTTCTGGACACATTCCAGCAGTTCAGTGTCTTCTTCGTAGTGAGAGGCCCAGAACTGGGCACAGCACTTGAAATGTGGCCTCACGAGTGCTGAGTAGAAGAGGGTGGTTATTGTCCAAGTCCTGTTGGCCATACTATTGCTGATACAGGCCAGGGTGTCTTTGGCCTTTTTGGCCACCTGGGCACAGGCTGTCTCATGTTCAGCCACTGTCAACCAGCACCTCCAGTTCCTTTTTCACTGGGAAAATTTCCAGCCACTCTGTCCCCAGCCTGTAGCCTGGGGTAGCCTGCGGTTGTTGCAACCCAAGAGCACTATCTAGCACTTGGTCTTGTAGAATGTCACACAACTGGCCTTGACCCATCAATTCAGCTATTCCAGATCCCTCTGTTGGGTCTTTCTAAACTCCAGCAGTTTAACACTCTCACCCAGCTTGATGTGATCTGCAGGCTCTGGGAGGCTGCATTCATTTCCCTCATCCAATCTGTTAATAAAGATACCAAACAGAACCGTCCCCTGTACTAAGCCCCAGGGAACACCACTCATGACTGGCTGCGGGATGTGACTCCATTGACCACCACTGTCTAGGCCCAGCCATTCAGCCAGTTTTTACTCATTGGACAGTGCACTGTCCAAGCCATGAGCAGCCAGTTTCTTCCAGAAAATGCTGTAGGAAATGATGCCAAAGGCTTTTCTGAAGCCCAGGTAGGCAACATGCACAACCTTTCCCTCATCGGATAAATGGATCCCTCTAATAAAAGAATATCAGATTGGTCAAGCAGCTTCTGTCTTTCATAAACCTGCCTTTCTTGTAGATGGGTAGCACATTTGCCAACTTCCAGACCTCTCCTCCCCAGGCAACTAGGACTGCTGGTGTATGATTGGAAAATGGCTCAGTGAAATCTTCCACAAGCTCTTCCACCAGCTCCCCCAGTGCCTTTGGATCAATCTGAAGCTGCCTTTGTGTAGATGCACCTCACCAGGGCTCTTGATCCTGACACCTTTTTCAGGGGAAGAAGCTCTAATTCCTACATGACCATTCTCAGGCACTTCCATGTTTGCTAACACTTTAATAAACCTTGTGTCTTTGCTCCTGCATGTAATGTCCATCACCCATCTCCTCTGAAGTGGCAGACTAAATGACTTTGCTAACCCACTATCCCTCAAACACTGACATGCTGTCTCCAGACTTCTCTAGCAATTCTGGTTTTATTCCTTTCCCCCTTCAAATCTACTTTAAAGCTCTTTCAGTGAGCCCTGGCATTTCCTGTGCAAGAATCCTTCTCTTCCTTTGAGACAGGTTTGCCCTGCCTGTTGCCAGCAGGCTCAGTGTTGTGTAAACACATGATCAAAAACCTCTAAAATCTGCTGGTGGTACCAGGATTGGAGCCAGGTATTGATCTGCTGACTCTTTCTGTTTCTTCTTTTATCATTCCCTGCTACTGGAAGGATAGAGGAGGACATTGCTTGTGCTCCTGATCCCTTCACAAGTCATCCCAAGGCCCTAAGGTCTCTCAAATGCCCTTAGAGTTATTGCGTCATTGCTGTCTGCCTGGAAAATCAATAACAGATAATAATCTGAGGCCCATATCAGGCTAGGAAGCTTTCTCTTCACATCTGTAACCTGGTGTCACTCTGGAGCAGATCTCTAAATCCTCACATCTTTGTCTAAGGCCCTCAAGTCTTGAGAAGGAGGCCTACATAAAAAACATGGAACAAGAGTCTGTGCTGCACCAGTGACCTGGACAAGACCGGGGGAATTCAAATGTGAATGCTGAGGATCCTTTCTTTACTTGCCATAAAAGATATTTCTCAGAGAGATAAATGGCTATTAATGTCTGATACAGTATCTTACAGGGGTTATACTATACTTCTTTAAAAAGTGGCAATATAACAGAATTTGTTAATGTGTGATCAGGTTAATCACTTGTGGTTTTCTGTCCAGTACTGGTGAAACATGCTTATTGAAAGCAAAAAAATCTATGTTCATAATAATTTGAAAGTAAATGTTACTGGCAAGGATTTGTCCCTGTCACATCTCATAACTGTAGCTTTTTTCTTTTATATATATATATATTTAGGTATTTTTGTGATAGCTTTTAATTATTGTAAAAATATAGGAAATTTTGGAATACAAAAATTATACATGTAGAATTTGGAGAAACATTCATAGCTGAACTGTGGCTTATAGTGATGTACTTTTAAAAATATGTAAAGTACCACTTTTGCACATGACATGCTTCATTTTTCAGACACCTATCCTTTTACAAAGGAGATTTCAGTACAAGTTTTTCCTAGTAAGTAGAAATTTATGCCAGTTCCTGAAATTTCTTTATGTAAATCAGAAAAAAAAAAAAAAACAAAAAAAACCCCCAAACTTATGAAGGAAGACTTTTAAAACTTGTGTCCTTAAAAGTTTTCATAATTTCTCTTTTGTTTTCTGGTTGGTTTTTTTTCTTCCATATATCTCAGCCCTCAGCTGGATGGTCCAGAAAACTGCATTTGCTTGTGTAACAAAAAATTACCCCAAACCAGTATGTTTTAATAGAAAGTAGAATACAGACTCTTGTTTACCCTTTGTTATAGATAGATTTATTGTCTTGACCTGCTTCTGTTTTAAAGGATGGGGGAGAAATAATCTGCTCATTAAATTTACTTTTTTTTTTCTACTCACATTTTCCTTAAGAGTTTTCAGAAAAGCAAATTGGACAACTTGTTTAACTGGCTTGAATACTACCAAGAAATAGGGATGGTGTCCCCAAAGCTAGGAATAAGGGTTTAATTTAGGTAGCTTTTCTTTCTGCTGACCAGTTTAGGGAGCGTGAATACCTAAGGCAAACATTGTGACTAATCCACAAAGACCCAGTTGCAAACTTAACATTTGACAAAAAAAAGCAAATTAGTTATGTTAGATGTAGAGTAAAAAATCCCCTTCTAGTTGATGATGGAACCTTTGCAAAGCTTTAAAAAAGTTGTTCTGGCTCATGTATTGTCCTAATCCTCAACTGCAGTTACTAACATCTCCATTCCTTTTCACTGAGGCATCACTCAGGTGTCACTCAGGTATGATTTAATTATTATGATGCAGATGTAATGATTCAGACTGGTAGGAAGGCCATGTATAAACAGTCTCCATAAGTAACATGCTAACATTATTCAATCCATTGCATCCACTTCACTGTGTCTCAGTGCCACAGAATCGATCACTTGGCCATGTGTAAAAATTGAAGCAGAAACACTTGGACACACACACACTGCTCCTCCAAATTCTCATGTGCTTAATCCAGCTATACAGAAAAAGATAACACATTAGGTACAATTGCTGAGTTGGAGTAGTGAAATATGGTGAAGAGCTTCCCTGCCTTGTCTCCCAAGGGAAAGGGAAGACCCTCTGCACTGATTAGGTGCAGCAGCCCCAACTGTGGCAAGCACAGCTGGATACATTCTTCTTCTCTCTGCTTCCTCTCCCTCCATTTTTTACAAACACTGTCATGCTCCACCCTTCTTTTTAATCCCATTATATTTCCCATGTATTTTGGTTATTTAAGTATTGAATTAATATTACTTGTCCTCTGTCATGCCCCATAGTGAGTTCATCCCAGTTGCCAAGGTTGTAATCTTTTGATGACCATTAATGACCATTTGTGGTTTATGTTCATTCCCTCAGGCTCTCTAATACCACACCATGCTTGTCTTTTAAGGCTTTTGTTATAATTTTGTGCTTTAACTCCTAAAGGCACCTGCTATACTCCTGTGATTGCTCAATCAGGAAGCAACCCATAATAGGTATAGTTTTATTGTAAAAATCCATTTTTGTATTTTTCTCTATCTCTGACACAAACAAGGGAATATATAATAGACCTAAGATTAATTGTTTATGAAGAGAAAGTACCAAAACCAGCCTCCCAACATCAGTGTATCCTTTTGCCTGGCAATTTCCTAAATTCCTCATGTTACTTATATATAATCAGACTCTCATCAATCTTAAAAAGCATTATTGCACCATGAACAGGGAATTACCTTTGATTATAACATAAAACCATTATGGTTTCCTATGTTTAAAATTGGTAATAGACATCAATAATCCTTGGACAGCTGGGATCAATAGTTACAGGCAGAGGTATAGCAGGTTTTATTTTTTACTTAAAAATGTGGCCATTTTAGTGTAGTCATTCTAGTAATTAGTACTATATTGACTGTATATTTAATAATTATATTACATTCAGAGAAATTAACTTTTTAGATATGATATATAAGATACCATGTTGACTTGAAAAATCTCTGTGTTGTCACATTTTTTATATTCTTACTCCAAGTGTTGTTCAACTAACAAGGTCTTTTTAGGTGAAAGGAAATTTTTTTTTGCAGGATATGGCAAAGCAACATTAGACACAGCTCTGCCTTCCTTTCCTCTGATACTCCTCAGAATTTACTGGAGCTATACCCAGATTTTTAAATTATACCTTTGTCATTAGTATGTTTTCAGTGTCCATCTTTAAAAAGGTCTGTTATGTGAGACATTACTGACTCTGTACCTACTACTTCTTTGGCAGATAAAACATTCATAATTATGGTGTGTTTTAGCTTAAATTTTTTCAGTTTGACAAAAACTGGTGGCATATATTGGCAGGACATGACTTGAAATTAGCCAAGCAAAATGTTAATTGTAGATAAAAAACCCAATATGCTGGTTTTAAGTGTTCATTTGTCTAGCCAATTGTGACTGGCTGTTATAGTCTGAAAGTCTCCTTCGTTATGGTACTATTGTGTGGTTTTATTTTCATAATTTCTTGGTCCCCAGAACACTGCCATTTGGGTTTTACTTTTTTTATGTTTGAAAGCTGTTCGAGGTACTATTTAAGATATTTTGTTCCAGTTGACTGATTTTTTTTTTACTCTAGCAAACAAAAAGGGTTCTCATCAACCAAAAACAAGCTTACTAGATGTAAAGAGCTAAGATTTTGTTGTCTACTTGTTTTCATGGACCATTTTCTTGAATGATGGCTTATAACTCATCAGCAGCTAGATATAAAATACATTGGACTTCAGCGACTTTGATGGGGACAGGAAAATGTTTTACCACAAGGAAAAAATCCTCATGTGATGAAACTCTTAAGAAAATCTCTAAGAACCATTCAGCCTATTGGTTAATAAATACACTGTATTTAGCCAAAGGTAAAATATCTTTGTTTTGTTTTGCACTGTAGTTTTTTTTAATACGAGCTGAAATTTTTAGAATCATACAGTTTATTGTATTGGTAAATACATACAGTGCCAAAGTGAAAATATCTAGGGTTTTGTTTTCCTTTTTTTTTTTTGGGGATACAAGATTTTGTTTTTTGGAGTAATATGGTTCTATGATTAATAAAAAATTACAAAATATTTAGTTAGTAGTTATTGCTCGTCAGTGTTTAGCTTCACAGAAAGATAAAATTCCCATAAATACATATTTATATCAGATTAAAATATTAATACACTAATACCATGGAAGAGAGTGAGCTACAACAAGCAAGCTATATGTTTGGGTTTCATCATTTATTTATTTAAAATTCCAGAAAACAAAACTGTTACCAGAAGTAGCTTTCCTAGCATAAGTCCTCAGCTCTTTTATTTGTCTAATTCATCTTTCTACAAAGTTTATTTAGGGAAGATACTGGGAAGTTAAAAAGGACCACTGTATGCTCAGCTTGATTGTAAGATGTGAAACTCCCCCATCAGTTTGATTTTCTGCTTCTTCAGGCTTTCAAGATGATGGAGGTAGAGGGAGAAATAAAAAGAAAAACACAGAAAATATTTTCTAGTATATATAAAGCAAAAGGTGAAAAACCAAAAAAAGAGTACTTTACACAAACACATTTTGAGGAAGAATAAAAGAGCAGGGTACAGCAAGAAAAAGATTTTACTACTTTATAACTTCTATGATCAAATGCATGTGAGTGCAGTAGCTCTACATCTGTAGCACAAATGAATGCCCATACCCACAGTTTCAGTAACCTTTATTCTATTGAATTACTTCTCAAAGCTTCCACCCCTCTCTTTTTACAGTCTTGCTGATGTTTTTTTCCAAGAGAAAATAAACAGAATTTGTCATGACCTTTCTTCATTTTTGGCTTGCTTTTTCTTCTCCTTTTCCCATTTTCATCGTGTTCAGAGAAGTTTCTCCTTCTTTTTGCTCTTCTCACGTCTCCACTTTCTTGAATTCCTGCATCATTCATCTCTCCTTCATGAGCTGGTACTCATTTTACATTGAATTTTCATTACCTTAGCAGAGGTTGTAAGAGAAAATGGAAATTTCAAACTCTTTGCTAATTCTTCTTGATTTCTCTAATGTTTTTCCTCTGATGTCTTACAAAGAGTAATGCTGTTTGTAAGAGTGACTTTTCTGTACACTGCACCTGCACAAGACCTCTTACAAAAAGCTTTAATTTCTCATAAAGCAGAAAGTTATTTTTTTTCAGTAAGAACAGCAGTCCTGCTTCAATAAATCAAAGATTTATCTACCACTTGGAATCTACTCTTACCTATAGATCCCTCAGGTGGAAAACTGTTTACTTACAGGTCAGTTAATAGGAAAAACAAGTGCAGGAGCATAGACTGACTTCAGGCTGTGTGTAGCTAGAGCAATGTGTGCAAATAGAATGTATTTATTACTGTCCTCTGCTGATATTTTAAGACTAATGCATCTCTTCTACAAAAATACAATCCTTTTTAGAAATCTGATGGGCTTTTTCTACTGCAGTGTGCGATTCACATATAAACTGTGTTTTTCGTGTGGGCGTTTAAATCTGGAAGTCAGCACACAAAACCTCTGAGCCACAAGACACCTCTAAAAGCATATAAAAGACACTGCTGTAGTCTGAACATTTAATTTGTTCTGAAGAGTTACAACTGCAACAGTTTATGAAGAAAACACCCATGCAGACATCCATTTAATGTGCAAAGAGAACATGTCATAGTTTTTGAGTGAGGAGTAAAGAGCATCCTAAGTGACTGTGTTGTGTGGGTTAACTGACTTAACCAAGGGAAATATGGCTGTGGTAATTGGGTTCACACGCTCTTAACCTGTCTAAAGTGCTCACACTGTCAGACTGTTGTTAGATTTATTTAGATTTAACTGTTGTTAGATTTATTCTGAGCTAAACCAGAAAACACCACAGCTCTTTTTCATTGTTTGAAGCTGTGTTGAACAGAATGCTAAATGAATAGTCTTTTCTACTCCACCATGTTTCAACACTGTAGATATCTGATGATGTAGTGCAGCACACAGATTTTAATCAATCTTCTCAGCTTAATTTATCTGTGTGATATTTTCCACACAGTTTTGCAAAGAAATTTGCAGACTTTTCTTCACTTATGTTAAACTTGTGATAAAGAAGACATAAATATATCCTAAAAATTCTTGTCATTAGCAACAGCAGTTTCATTGAACAAATTGCTTTTCATTTCTATGTTTTAAGAACAGGAGATTTTCTGATGGGTTTCACAGGTATAAGAATGGTTGTTCAATTTACAGAATACTAGGAAACTATATGTACTAACAATAATTCAAGCCACAGAAATAATTATTTTATTCCAGAAATTTAGCAGAAATATTTCGCTTTGTTTAGCTTTTCTATGAATTTTTATTAACAGTATGAAGACTATATACAAAATAAATCTTAATAGATAAAATTATCGCTGGAATAAAACCAAAATGCTTACAGTACCATGGGAGGAAATGAAACCTGGCTTAAAAATGGATCTTTGAAAAAAATTGGGAGGGAAAAAAAGATGTGGTTTCATTAAGGGTAGAATCCTTCTTCTTTTTTTCTCTCCCTTCCTTCTTGACATGAAAAATATGTCTGGACTCTGCTATCTTCCTATTTATTTATACATTTTTGTTGTCTTCCTTATTTTGTTGCAGCTTGGTAGTGTGGTTGTATTTGATCTGCTGTTATCCAGAGCTTCTCCACTTGCTTTAATCTTTGCCACTGATGAAGTTTCTACAGGTAGCGAAATAAGACAGGTGAACGTGTATTACTGATTCTGTGACCTGGACCTGAGAGTTCATTTCCGCTTTCTTGCAAGTGTTTGCTGTAGTTCTTTCCTTAGTGAGTGGAAAAAACTGCCAGAAGATCAGTGGCTGGGAAGGGCTCACTGAGGCAGCTGCAGGAGAATGTTTGTAGGTATGACCCTTTCTCCATTTTACATCTAATACAGGACAGTTAGAACAGTAGTTTATGCATAACTGAAGAATCTGATCCAAATCAAACCCAAAATGTTTTTTGAGCTCAAAACGGTTGCATTAAAATTTTTACAAACTACACTTTTTAAAAAAAAATTTTTCAGGACATCTTGCAACTAGGGAATCTATGTAGTGGCAACGAGGGTGATACAGATTTCAAGAGGCTTTCAGTTTTTCCATTTTTTATCTCTAGCTACAATAACTAATCTTTTTCTAATAAATCAATGCTGAAATGTTAAGAACCTCACATGCAGTGGTGCAGGATGCAAACTAGGGCAGAATGAGAAGAAAACATTTTGTTCCAAGGTTCATGAGTCTGTCTTACCCCCTCTGGGTATAGATTATGTTTCAGGATATTTGAATAGCAGCATAAAAAAAAATCAGTTCCTTTTGTAGCTAAATGAACTATGAATTAAATTTGTTATCAGATGACCAGTAGCTGTTAAGCATTTTCCAGCTGAGTAAGCTAATAAACCTATTTACTCTTTCTGCACGAGCAAGCACAGGCCCATTAGCTGCAGATGCCTTCAGCAATATTCACTGACATATAGAAGGTCATTCTCCTCTCATTGTCTTCATATCTTTATAGTTTAATGGTTAGCAAAAAGAACAGCTGCAATCGTTCTAATTAGTAATTTAAAATTGCAGTTGTAGGATTTTTATCCTCTTTAACCTCATTCTGATGGATTAGTGCTTTATATGCATTTACTTTGAAGACTCTTGATGTAAATTGAAATCACCTGTAGTAATTTAAATTGTCAGAGGCTTTATTAAAATTTGGTAGGAAAAATTTTGTGTACATCAAAAGACCTCGCTCTTGTTCTTTACTTTGTTATTCAGCACTTGAGTGTTTGCTTGCAAGATCCTTTGCAAGTTATGGACCAGGCACTAGGTAATGGAAGATTTAATTTACCATCTCTTCTGACAGGTACTATGTACTTTCTCATTTTGTGACAAGGTGGCAGGACAGGTTCACTTTTCTGATTCATTTCTCAGAACCTGTTGCACTCCTGTAAGTTTCTGCAGTAGGGTAACAAAAATGGAAATACATTACTGTTTTTATTGCCTGTATGGCCGTGTCTTCTTCATCACTGTCAGGTACAGCTGCTACACCAACTTTCTGTTCTCTCTTGCAAACATTTTTTGGAACAATAGAGCCAGTTCACAGTGCAGGTTCACAACATACAAACATCAGCAGGAGACAATCAAAATTCATTTTTGCTTTGTGAGAGTGATAAAGTTTGTGATGTTTTTTGATGAATCTATGGAGTGTTGCTTCTTAACTTTTGAGGTTTTCTACTTGATCAGAGCAACAGTTGTTTTAAATTTGTTTCCTACTGCAGTGAATAAGAAACCTGATGGTGAAATATACTCTTCTTCCATCTAGCTAGATAAAGCTTTATTCTGTGCTCTTTGCCCTCCTAGGGAGCTTATATCATGCCTAGTGAAATCCAGTTGTTCCTGTAATTACCTCAAATTTTAATTTTGTTTCAAATTTTTTAACATTTATTACTATGCTACATAAGCTTCTCAAGTTTATAAGAGGGATTCAAATGTCTGCTTACATTTCTTTGGGTTTCTGTTTTCATTTCATACCTCAATTTGCTTAGAATGACTTCCAAATTTCTACAGTTCCGCCACAAACAGGTAGAAACCTTTTGTAATTACTAGTACCAAGAAGAGGATAAATATTATTAAAACAGTATTTTTACTTTTACTAAGAGGCCAAAAATATTGATTCCATTAACAAATATTGATATTTTCACTGTGATTATTGATAAAGGGTACTAGAAATAAAATCAAGTTTAGTTACAATAAATATCTGGTTTAACTCAGTCATTTTTCTGTGCTCTTCAGATATACCCAACTGTTCAGATTCAGTTTGTAGCCAGGGGGAAAGGAGTGTAAAGCTACTTAAGTGCTAAATTAAAATTAATATCAGCAGTAAGCCCTGAAACTGGCTGTGAGAAACTTCCTGTCATAAGATGAACCTTTCTGCCTTAGGGTGATTTATTCTGGGAGAAATACTGCTAGTTCTTTCTTATTGCTCATTCAGTAGTCGGCCTTCTATATATTAGAAATCTTTATGTGGCTTAGCCTCCATTTCTATGTGTTCTTTGAGCTCTGCTGACATTGACATTTTTGATTGGAAAGGCTTTCTTTTCTTTTGATTGCCCCACAGCTTTCATCCACACCTTGCTTCTGCTTTTCCTTATGTCCCCTTCCCGGTGCTAGAGGATTCAAATATTTGGTCCTCAGGCTGATCTTTCAATTCTGCAGTTATTGCATGTGTGATGACACTGAAGTTCTTGTTATGGGAGAAGTTTGTAACTGTGGGACATGGAAAAGTGTTTTTCATCACATTTGAAATTCTTGTCTCAAAACTTCTACAGTAGGGTTTCCCTTCCACAAGTGTTTGACAGTTTGAAATACTCTTATATATGAACAGTTTATGTATAAATGCTTAGAACCCAGTTACCATTAGAGCTCTAATGACTTCCACAGTCTCTGACAATTTTTATGGTGTGCAAACCTGACCTCCAAACACACCTTTTAAAAACTTATACTGCTAGAGTTTTTACCACACTTTGTTAGCCATCTATGTAGGAATCTTATTTTATAGGGATCCTTTCTTCCTACCTTGGTCCCAGCCCAGGAAGCTCTCCATTGACTCCTACAAGCTGTATTCAATCCCTTCTTTAGCAGCAGGAAACAGAGACGCTGACCTGTTCCCCTGGCTCTGTTTGCTGCCCTCTCCCCACCTGTCCCTCAGCCTGTGGCTCCCAGCTGGAGACCTCTCTCTCATGCAACACATTCCTGCCCTCTGCATGCTTCACCCAGCAGAAGGTGCAGCCACTAGAAGACATTTTGGGAACCACATGCTGGAATTTGAAATCATACTACATTGCTTTTTCTGTAATCTATACACCGATATTTCTAGAACAATCCTAGGTTGTCCAATTATGAGTATAATATTCCCAACCTCTGAATCTAATTCAGCTTTTCGAAGTTTCTGAGTGCCATATATAGACAAAAGAGAGCAACCTGTGTCACGGTAGACAGAAGGATTTTTCCTCCTGTTGACATGATGGTGCTTACTTTCAGAGCAGTGATTCATTAGATGTAAATTAGAGAGCCGTTTGGTGTTTGGTTTCCTCTGGGGACCAGTTTGAACAGTACATGAATGCTTATTTTGTCATAGTACTGCCATTCATGCCAGTGTCTTTCTCCTGCAGTTCTGAAAGCCAAAGTGAAACTGATTACCACAATGATCTCTACCCAAGTGATTCGGTTTTTAACTTTGAAAATTTCTATGTCATGGTTTGCACTCCTACAAATTGCTGTATGCCCAATGTTTCATCCATTATAGCTAAGAATGATAAATCTAAGGTATTTACTTACTGCTCCTGCCAGCCCTACACGAGGTTTCAAAATAAAGCTAAAGCCTCACAACCTCAGTTACTGTGTCCTGCTATTGTTGTTCTGGTTTAGCTACAAAAAAATGAATTACACTACTTTTTACACGCTTGAGCACAGGTTTTGTATGAACTCTTCACACTGCTTCTATTGTTGCTAGAGGCAGTTTCAAAGTCCTTTCAAGTCCAAAGTGTCATCAAAATTCTCTTATGCTTTCATAGCAGCAGTAAGACAGTGGTGAAGTGTGGCTAACTGGAAATACAGACTTTATGAGCAGTGTTTGAATTGGTAGCTCAATGGTATTAACTGATATGAAAAGGGAAGTAAGATTGTTGCATTTAAAGAAAATAGTCCTCAGCAGTATGTCCTTAATTCTTCTTTGTTTTGTACTACTCATATGAATTTTTTTTTTTTAAATAATAATTAAGTGTTAAGCTAGTATATTCTGAATTCAATGCTGAGGGATATTCTCACCCTCTGCTGCACCAGAATTCTGAGGGAAGGGGGAAATATATTCTGATTTCTTAAAATCATCCCCTCTCCCATCAGTTCTGCTATCATCCTTTGCACTTTTGTTTGGGTTTTTTAAAATATTTCAGATTAAGGGTTCCAAAGAATAACACCTGGGCAGAACTCCCATGCAGACAAGAAAAAACCCTCATATTGCATCTACGTTTTTATTGCAGCATTTGTCCTCCTGATCTTTGCACTTCTTTTGTTTCTGGTACACCAAACAAAGGACTAAATGAGTGCTTTTCTGTTGGCCCTTGTGAAGGCTACTGCCTGTAGCATTTCCAAGCTTCACTCAGACTAAAGATTTCTAATAAGGCAATCACATTAATTGAGAAGAGTGAAACTTTCAGAATAAAAATAGCAACAATGATGTGTTTAGAAATTTAATTATTGTGTTAGTAGATGCCTATCACTTAATACCAATGAAAGAGCAAATCAGAGCTTTATTTCTACAAACTGTAAATGAGCAAGGGATAGATTGAATTTCTGTTGTATAGAAAGGTAAAAACTTATTAAAAAAAATACAACATCTATGTGAAGCCTTTTATGTGTCCATTGTTTTTCTGGTGGTAGTAAGATTTCTGTCCAGTGCTGCTTTCAGTCTCAATTGACTTGACTTTAACGGGGAGTTTCAAGACAACATCACACAGCAATCTGTAAAAGATGATATTATGGTTTCTTTTTTAACTATGTGAGTACTCAATTTAGGTTTTATTATTTGTCATCGTGCTTGCCACAATGCTTTATTGTTCTTAGTTATAATATTCAATTTTCCTTTCCCACTGATTTCTTTCACTTTGGTCTATCCTAAATTGGCATAGGAACTGTGTGAATATATATTCCATTAAGTATCGTTAAATATTTCTTCATGTGAGCATTATGGAATCCTTTGAACTTTTCTTTTTAAGGTATTTGTATTGCATTAAGATTCTTCTGATGTTGACAGAATAGAAAATGTATAGATCTACTGTTTATTGACTGACAAGGACTGATCTAAAATTAATTCACAATATTACCAGTAGATCCCTGTAATAAACAGAACATAAGCTTTCAAAAGAATAGGCCAAAAAAAGAACTGTACAGAACAACCAGTGTATCTCCTGGTTTTGCAGGATTGGCGATGCTGAACATATGTTTGATCTAACTGGTTTTTCATTGCTTCCAATATTGGAAAGACCGTAATATCACCATCAATTCTGCTCCTCTGCTTCTCTATCCTTGCTATTAGAAATTTCACCTAATATTTGAAACAAGACTTCCCTGTTTCAGAATAAGCTCCTTTTTCTTTTTTTCTGCATATGAAAATAGAAATAGATTATTCCTTTCCTTTGGCAACATCCTTTCCCACATTTGAAGACCTATACTGTACCCTGTTAGTTCTATATCTGTTCGACTTTAAAGCAAATACTCTTTTAGTCTTTTCTCACAGGTTATGTTTTCCAGAGTTCTGATCAGTGTCTCCTCTGTACACTCTCCTGTCATATCTGCAGACAGCTGAGGCCCTAACCTGTACTGCATGTGAAAAGAGAACAACCTTTTATGTCTTGCAGTTTCTGCCCTTGCTTGTATGTCCTACTCCAATCCTTACTTTTTCCACAAATAGCATTATATTGTCTGTCTAAAGTGTGCTAAACTGTAACAGTGGACACTCTTTTGTGTAGAACACACACATGACAATTTGTCCCTCAGCTGTTATCTTACAATTAATTTTTCCCTGCTGAGTTCAGTATCTTGTACTTGTCCTTACTAAATCCAATCCTATTTTATTTTTTTCTTTAAGAAATTTGTTTAGTTTTACAAGACAGTTGCAAGCTTGCCCTCATGCTGTTGCAGTGACATAACCAGTCAGTCAGGCAATCCCATCTGATCAAAAAAACCCCAAATTGCCGTTACTTATTCATCAGTACTAAATGGGGACACCCCATTTAATGTAACATAAGGAAACGGCCTTAACTTGTGCCAGGGGAGGTTTAGATTAAATATTAGGAAAAAGATTTCTCTGAAAGTGGTCAGAATTTGGAATAAGTTGCCCAGGGAGGTTGTGGAGTCACTGTTTCTGGAAGATTAAAAGGTGTCTGGATGTAGCACTTAGAGATATGGTCTAGAGGTGATTATGGTGCTTCTGGACTGACGGTTGAACTGGATGATCTTGAAGCTCTCTTCTGGCTTTGATGATTCTGTGATTTCAGCTGTGAATGACTGGTCAGGATACAGGTTTTTGACTTTCCATCAGTTCAATTAAAAGTAATTTCATCTAGAATGTGTACTTCCCATTGTCTGTGACATTGCTGCCTTTGTCACGTGGCCCAGTATCACAAGACATAGGAAAGTCAATTAAGAGACACCTAAGCCTCATCTTCATATATAAGATTTTCTACTCCAACACAAAAAGAAATAATTCTGTTCTAGACAGACAAAATGTGGTCTGCCACTCCTTTGTTTGTGTTCTTCCAAGTGCTTATATATTATTTGTTTTAAATTTTTTCCTTTCCCCATAATTTCTAATTTCTACAGCTTTATGAATAGTCAGCCTCTGTTCCCCACCCTTCTCTTTAAATGCTTAAGCTCTGTTTTCCTTTTGGAATATCTTAATACCTTGTCCATTCTCCACAACAAGATAATCTAATAGAATAAGTGAAGTAAATATTCCTACTTGTCCTACAAGCCACAGCTACCGAACAGCAGTATTTTTCTGTCATAGCAGAAATGTGGCAGCCTGCTGCTCCAGGTACCTATCTCTAGTTACCCTGAGCTCAGCTCAGATAGGCCAGAATAAACACACTCAGTGCAAAGCCAAAAATAGAAAGTCATTAAAAACCTTGAACTAAAATGAAAAATGGTCTTTAACTAACAAGACTCTTTCTGTCCTCCATCTACTTATAAATATGCTATAAGTACTTGTTCCACAAGTTTTCCAGAGTTGTGCACTACGATTAGTCTGTTTTCATACCTGTCTCCAGGTGGCATAAATCACCCCCTGGAAATGTGTTTTTCTCTGTTGGTTATAGAAGGAGACTAAACAAACAGCATATACTAAATAGCTAATTTTTCATAGGCTACAGGAAGACATGGTTACTAAGGAAATTTCCTGAACTTACTTGGCAGAGCAGTAGCAGAGCTGGGAATAGGCCAATGCTTCTGAACTCCTTTCTTTGGCTTCTCTGCATCTCTAATTGTTGCCTTTGTACACTGTATTAAAAAAGAAAACTTTAACCTTCAGCTAAAAAACAGAAAGGCCAACTTTTGCTATGTCTTTGTACAGAATATTATTTCTTTTTTACTTGAGATTCTAAGAACTCTTTCAGTATGGACATTGGTAAATGTAATGCAAAATTTAAATTTTATTTTTTAAAGCTATTTTTAGTTCTAGTACCTACTTTAAGTACTATCCATCAAATTATCAGGTGTCATTGTGAAAATTGCCCTTACAGTTAGGATTTGATATACTATATATTAATGATAATAATGGAGATTGATGTGATATCAGCTTTTTGAAAGATTTTATGTTACTGATCATGCAGTTTTACCTTTGGCCAATATGGTATAATTTTACTAGAGAAAAACTGAAAACAAACACGAAGCATAATATTTTCCCCTTATTTTCTTTTTCTTCTTTTTTTAAAAATTGAGTTTCGTGGGTCAGGGGTAAAGTTTGCCTGAATATTTCCATAACCTCTCCATATTTTCAATTTTTTTAATATGAATTTTTTAAATCCTGTGGCTAAAGAAAAGTGTAATAAAATAATTAGTTAAATAAAGTGAATTCCTTGGCATGAGGGCTGAGGACTCTCTGCTTTATGATTATTTTTCTCTTCTCTAAGGAGACAGCATATCAGATGTAGAATATGCATCAACCCAGATGCAAAGATCCATTTAAATACTTGACCTCTGTATATAATCAGCAGCAGTGGTGCTTTCATTGCTGACACATGGTCCTTTTAGGTTAGAATCTGAGATTTATCCTGCAACTCAAACTCATTCAGCTGGCCCTTAGGCAGAAGAGTGGTGTAAGTCTCCTTCAACAATAAAATAACAACAATAAGATGATGGAGTCTCTTCCACCCAAAGGTACATGTGCAATACTGAGGACATTGTAAAAAATTAGGAAACCTTACAATGAAGAGAATTAGGGCACATGCATATCCTGTAGTTGAATCTAGGGACAGAAGAGAGCTGACTCAGAATTTGTAATAAATTTCTGGCAAAGCAGGCAGCACTGGCCACCAGAAGCCATTGCTCCACTGGTTTAACTCACCTGCCACTCACGTTGCTGTAACATCCTGCCGCCCCCTCAGGATGGCTGCCCACCGGGCAAAGGCTGGAAGAGGAGAGACAATGTGTTGTCATTGTCCAACATCTCTTTGATGAGAAGTGAAGTACATTTTATATATATAATGTGTGAGGAGAAGATGAAGATACCAAGATCTCACAGGGAAGAGGAGCAGTAGAACAGCAACATGAATTGTGAGGGCAGACACTTCATGTCTTTGGGACCTCTAGGGATGGGAGCAAACAATACTTCACTTTTACTGCTTTAATTGCTTAGAACCTATACTGTTTGTCTTAGTACAGAGGTGAACCTACTAAAGGAACATAGGGTGGATTTGACAGGGACACCTTCAATCACATTCAGAAACTTCTCAATGTTAGCAAATTCTTAATGCTATGCAATAAATTTGGGTGAAATGTTGCTTAAATTTATTTAAAATCTGTTCAAGAATTAAAAAGCTATAAATTTTTGCTAAGAATACAGATGGACTTCAAAAACATGTTTACTGCTGTCTCAGAAAAGAAAGAAAAAAGTAAAAAATCCAAAGTAATTTAAGTTTAATGGTAGCTCTACTGAGATTATAAAGCCAGTTCGAAGAAACTATCTTGCCTGAGGCTGCTGACTTCAGTTTTCTCTCATAATTAGACTTTTTTACACTGTGTGTCACATCCAGTTGCAGTAAGATAATTAAACTAAGAAATATGAAAGATAGATATTATCCTCTCCACTTTACGTCAGTGAAATAGTTCTTCTAACAACTAAATCACTGCAAGATTTGTAGGACAGAAAAAACAGCTCCCTTTTCTCATTGATAATAAGTTCCTGAAAACAATTGTATCTTACTTTTTAAAGCATTAAAAATTATGTATCTTATTATTTTATAACACATCCTCTCGCAATATTCTATTGGCTCAGGATAAATGCAAAGGAGAACAACAAGAAAAGAATCACAAGTTGTTTGGACTGCTTTTCTTGGTTTTTGTTTTGGGGTGGTTTTTTTTTTTGTTTGTTTGTTTTTTGTTTGGTTGGTTGGTTGGTTGGTTGTCTTTGGGTTTTTTTAAAATAGCATATCCAAATTTCCTGACAGGTATGCCATAAAATAAGCTGACCAAGCAATGCTACAAAGGCAAATTAAGAGTGCAATTAGAAATATGCATTATTGGAGGGGATTTGAGTTTTCTAAGTTTCATGATTTATTTCATTTTATTTAATTTCATTTCATTTGTGGGTGATCTCCAGAGTTGTGAGGTTGTGGACTTGGTGGGTTTTGAAGGGGTTTTTTTTATTACTCTTATGAAATTTTTTTTATATCTTATGATATAAGTGTTAATGTTGCATTGAGGTTCATATTCATAATATACCCAGATGGGAAAATGTTTCAACAAAGTTCAACCACTTAATTTTGGAGACAGATCTAATTCCATATCAATGCTGTTTTTTTCTAAAAAAAATTAACTAATGCAACCTTCCTATTATTACAGATTTTATTAAAGTAAACTCCAGAACATATAATATGTAGAAATGCTAAAATTTGAAAGGTGGTCTTTGTCATTTAGAAATTGCATACACAGACTAGACTTGGCTTCAAATGCAGTTATTTTTAAAATTTTCTAATAATTTTTTTCTTCCATTTGAAAATGCTGATTCTTCAAAACTGAGTCTTTTCCAGAGAACAAAGCAGTTTCTTTAGAAAAGTTTTTCAAAGCCAAAGTTGGTCAAAGTGAAAGAGACCCAGATTAATTTGGCTGCTTGCCTATTTGCATGCCAGAGTCCAGAATTAACTTGTAGCTCACATAGGTACCCTGGATTTAGATATGGTAATTGACTTGTTCACTCTGTTTTAACTGTACATTCATGTATTTTACAATAACCTTCAGAAAAATCGTACCTAGGATTTAGGTTGTGAATAAATAGTTGTTATCTTGTCTAATAGTTGAACATTTAAAATCTAAAAAATCAAGTATTTTGGGTGGTGAACTGTATTCTGTACTGGAATAATTCCACTGACTCCAGTGAGTTATAACATGAAATAACATTCCTCCTCTGGTTATATTCCACATGAACACTGTTGAAAGCACAAAACTGTGTTGAAAGAATGCTAAACCAACCAAGTGAAGCAATCAAGTCTGTAAATGCCTGTGGGCAAAAGCCAATTCAGCCTTTACTTCATTCCCTTGTGCATAGAGATTTTAATTACATTATCACAAACTATTCCCATAAAATCCCTTCTCATGTTTCACGGTCTTTTCCTTTTGAATTCAATGAAATTCTTACCTCTATGAAATTAAAGGGTGTCTTGCAGGCATTTCCGATAGAACTCTGGTATCTTATCATTGAAAACATTGACAACTTTCCTAAATTACCACTTCAGAGACTGGCCATTGTTAGTGAATGAGACAGGAACCACACCTCATCAGGGATGCAGGTCTCCAGGCCAGTCACATGGCTTGCTTTTGCCACTTGCTCCTGGCAGGCTTATTTCAGCCTCCAATACAGTTTGCTCCTGTCACTCCAGAAATATAAATAGGTTCTGACTTCATTTTAATGGCCTTAGGGTACACTGTGCACTGCTAACTACTAGAGCTTTATATTCCTGATCCAATGGAAACAGATTCTAATACATTTTTACAAAGAAGTGGAGAATCCTACTATCAGTAGTAGAGGAGCCCTGCCTCCAAACAGGTGGAGGAGACAACTGACTGGGTCCAGTATGCAACAATTCAACACTATACTCTATTTTTCCTACACTGATGAAAAACTGTAGCAACAGACGAAGTCCAAAGGCATGGACTAAATGAACTCAATGGACTTCTTTAGGGATGGTCCATAAACTAAGTGAAATATGTGTGTGTATAAATATATATATCAAGGCACTGGAAGAGTGATGATGGTTTACTGGGATGTACTGGAAAGTATAGGACATGGTCATGGCATAAATTATATGGAATAAAGGTGGTTACCATCCTGGTTTCAACTAGGATAGAGTTAATTTTCTTATTAGTTTTTACAATGCTGTGTTTTGCATTTAGTTTGAGAATTATATTGATAACACTCTAATTTTAGTAGTTGCTAATGGTGTTTACCCTAAATCAAGGAGTTTTCAGTTTCCCATACTCTGCCAGTGAGCACGTGCACAAAAAGCTGGGAGGGAGCATGGCCAGGGTAGGTGCCCAAACTGACCAAAGAGATATTCCAGACCACACAATGTCACACTCAGTGTATAAACTGAGGGGAACTGCATGGGCAGGACCTATCACTGCATTGGTCAGCAGGTGCAACTGCTTATTATATCACTTGTCTTTCTGCGATTTTATTCCTCTCCCTTTATTTCAGTCACTAAATTGATCTTACCTCAGTCTACAGGTTTTACCTACTTCTTATTCTCCACCCACCAGTGTAAGGGGCTGTAAGCAAGTGGCTGCGTGGCCTGCAGTTGCTCGTTTGGGTCAAGCCACTGCTACTTAAGTAGCTGCTGCTTTTTTTGGTTGGTATTTTTTTCCCCTCCTCCTTAGCTTTTGCTACAGTCCTTAGAAGACTCAGCTGGTTTAGTATAACCAGAATAGTCCTAATATTTAGTAAATCACTGAGTCAGCTTTGTCATATAAAGCTCAATTTGATACTTTATATGTCAATGTATAAACATAGTTATTTAGTCTTTCTGAAACCAGGCAGGGCATCAAAGGCTTGAAAGATTGCTTGGTTTTATCTGATAAAGGGAAAAAAAGGGCAGGAGAATGAATATGAAAAAATGCTGTCTCTTGGTTAGCAGAACATAATGAATGATATATCAAAAACCAGATCAAGCTGAGCACAAATGTGAAAGCAATTTCACATGCTTTACAGGAAGAGAAGCTGATGCTGTATTGAAAATGAGAGAAAGTAATCTTTTGTTTAGAAAAGCCTTCTGATTCAACAGCTTATATTTCTATAATTTTCAAGGAAAAATGAAGTCACTAAAAATCAGGAAAAGTGGGAAAGAAGAGGCATTTCCAGAAATGAAAGAATGAGATAAATTTGACATGAAGAAGTAGCTTCTGAAAGAAATGTCATAGTATTTCACATGATTATTGGCATAAAGTGAATCAGTTGAATTTCACAAGATTTCTTGCCTTTCTCATGAAAACAGATTTAGAAAAGAATGGCAGTGAAACTGAGCAGATATATTATCTTGAAGTTCACTTTTCAGGAAATAGGGGTGTTTTTTCTTTTTTGGTGTGATTTTGTGGAACCTCTGTTTGAGACTCCTCATTTGCCCAGAGCCTACTTTCAGAGTTTCATCTGGCTGTTTCACAAATATCTCAACATAACACATACAGTTTGAATTTTATTTAGCATATTTTTAATTTTTATAGTTTTCTGGTCTCAAAAACTTGATAGCTTGATATTTCTTAGAGTCATGATATCACCATATCATGATGCGTATTATGTCTTTACTTCTTGAGTCATGGAATGCAAATGTTCCATGACAATGTATGAAAAATTGAAGTTGTAACATTTCATATGGAAAGATGATTGAATGTATAGATCAGATACAAGTAGACTCTCAAATTTCTTCCATCTGTTTGCTGTAAGAGATATAAACTCTATGTAAAAATAATGATTTTTACATTGTGAGTAAGTATAAATAGCCTATGGCTGCCTGTGCTAGCCATCTCCTGAATTTGGAAATTCTGGTTATTTCACTGTGATATTATTCAGAAAAATAGGAAATAGTTACACTTGCTGTTTGAGAACAGAAATTAGCTCTGGCACAAAATTAATGCTTACGTTATTAGCTCAAGAACAGTACTGTGCTAACCACAGACCCTAGACATGGTGAGTCTACAGTTCTGGCTAGGCTGGAATAAATTTATAAGTGTCCTTAAAAAAAATGAGTTAGAAATACAACTACCTAGAAAATTTAAGATGTCAGGCTGTCCCCATGTGTTGTAAGATGGGCTGATGGGGAAGAAGACTGGCCTGGATGAACAGAGAATCTTTCTTGGAACTCAGGAAAAACTGGAAAGCTTATGAACTTTGGAAGAAAGGGCAGAAAACTCGGGAATACTATAAGGACTCATGAGGTTAAGGAGGGAGAAAATTAGAAGGGCCAAAGCCCAACTGGAAGTTAGTCTGACTACTTATGTAATAGCAATAAAATAATACAGACAATAAAAATGCATCAGCAACAGAAAAAGGGTAAAGGAGAATCTCCACCTCTTATGAAATGCTGTGACAAAGGATGAGTGGCGCACTACCATCACAAGGGAGACACAGAGACCAAAACTGAGTCAGAGAGGGAAAAGAGGAAGTTTAATTTTTTCTTTCGGCTTATATAGATTTCTAGAAAAGAGACTACATTGGAAGACTGAGGTTCAACCTCTTCAATTCCACTGGTCTTAGAAAGTGTCCATCAATTGTTCTTCCTACAGAAAAGAATGTAAACAATACAGATGTTTACAAAAAACATTGCTTCGCTTACATGAGAATGTGTGAGAAAATTCTGACTCCAATTTTGAAGGCTGAAAAACAGGGTGACAGATGAGGAAAAGGCTGAGGTACTTAATCCCTTCTTTATCTCAGTCTTGAATAGTAAGACCCATTGTTCTCCACGTTCCAGGCTCAGTAGCTGGAATGCAGGTACAAAGACTGGAATGAAACCCCCGTAATCCAAGGGGAAATGTTTGGTGACCTGCTATCCAAGTTTCACACTCTCAAGTCTATGGAGTGGATGGGATTCACCCAAAGGTGCTGAGGGAGCTGTTGGAAGCGCTCACCAAGCCACTCTTCATCAATTATTTGCAGCCCTGGCAAAGCAGAGAGTCTCGGGTGACTGGAAGGTAGCAAATGTGAGTCTAGGACAACCAGGGCCCAACCAGCATGAGTTTATGAAAGGCAGATCCTGCTTGACCAGCTTGATCTCTTTCAGAGATATTGTCTACCTGGACAAATGAAAAGCCTTTGACACCATTCCCACAAAATTCTCTTGGAGAAAATGGAGACTATGGCTTGGATGGTGCACTGTTCACTGGGTAAAAATCTGTCTGGATAGCCAGGCCTAGGAGCTGTGGTGAATAGAATTATATCCAACCGGCAGCTGGTCCTGAGTGGTGTTCCTCAGGGCTTAGTCCTGTTTAGTATCTTCGATGAGTTGTGCGAGGAGATTAGGTACATCCTCACAATGTTTACAGATCACACCAAGCTGGGTGGGAGTGTTGATCTGCTGGAGGGTAGAAAGGCTTTGCAGAGGGATGTGCACAGGCTGGATGCATAGTCTGAGGCCCATTGTGTGAGATTCAACAAGAACAAGTTCCACATCCTGCCCTTGGGTCAAAGCAACCCCCTGAAATGCTACAGTCTGGTGGCTGGAAAGGTTCCCAGAGGAAAAGGACCTGGAGGTGGTCCTTGACAGCAGCTGAACACATGCCAGCAGGGAGACCAGCTGGCCAAGGCAGCCCTAGCATCCTGGCCTGTAACAGCAAGAGTGTAGCCAGCAGGATCAAGGCAGTGATCTTCCCTCTGTACTCAGCACTGGTGAGGCCACACCTTGAGTGCTGTGTCTGGTTCTGGGCTCATCACTAGAAGAAAGACGTTGAGGTGATGGAGAATGTCCAGAGAAGAGCAATGGACCTTGTGAAGAGTCTGGAGCACAAGACTTATGAGGAGCAACTGAGGTAGCTGGGGTTTTTTAGCCTGGGGAAACAGAGGCTCAGACAGAACCTTATTACTCACTACAAGGGCCTGGAGTGGTAGTGAAAGGAAAGGAGCTGGTAGTGAGGGGAAGTTGGTCTCATCTTCCAAGGAACAAGTGCATAAGCAAACAGGTTTATATTGGATATTAGGAAAACTTTCTTCACCAGAAGAGATGTCAATCATTTGAACATGCTGTCCAGGAAAGTGGTGGAATCACCATCGCTGGAGGTGTTTAAAATATGTCTAGATGTGGCATTTGGGGACCTGCTTTAGTGGTGTACTTAGCAGTGCTAGATTAACGGTTGAACTTGATGATATTCAGGGTCTTTTTCAACATAAATGACTATGTTTTTAAGGTGTTGGTTATTAAGTGATCAGGAATACTTAATTTTAAAAGTGCTTTTGATCTTAAAAAGGTGTGTGGATATGCTAAGACACTAAAGTGGCATTAGGTAAAAGAGGTGCTCTTTTACCTAATGCCACTTTAGTGTCTTATTACCTAATGCTCTTTTACATCTTCCATGGCTAAGGCAGTTATACAAATGAAAGTTACTGGGAAAGCATGAATAATGTTTGTGTTGACCTTTCTGAAAAAAGTTTTTCATTTGTTTTACATAAATACACATAGGTACATAGCAATGTGCCTGTAGATGATACTATATGCCTTTCTGAAAATGTTTGGATTATTACATACGGTGAGGATAGCATGCCTGTGGTAGTCCACTGGGAAATCCTGGCTCAATACGAGGCAGTAGAGCTGTGATGAACTCCACGGGGTCCAAATTACAGTATATCTACCTCAGATGGTAGGTGTCCTCCATGATTGCTCTCAAAGAGCCTCAATAAAGTCTTTGCACTCAAGCAGGGTAGGTGCTGCTGCTGTCAGTACAGCATCCATCACTGCAGGAAACCAGGGCTGGGATTTCATCTGTAATGTACTTTTAGCTTCCTGGTGAGAGCTACTATGGAAAGCATTAATGTTCTGATCTTGACATGTCTGTATGCAGCTATAGGCTCTACAACATATTTTAAGACACTCTTTAAAACCCTGAATTGAATTTGGATAAACTAGTCCTGAGGCCATGATTGGTCTCATAAAACATGAAGCAGACCAATTGCTTGAGATCAGCAGCAGAAGAAAATTGATTAACAATAGCTTTCAAAATCTAAGGAAACAGTTTCTGGAGGGATTTTTGGGGGCTTTTTTGTTTTTTGTTAGTGGTTGTTTTTCTTCAGTTTTTTAAACTGAGACAGAGTAAAGAAATGAGGAAAACATGTTTTGGAAGAAGAGAAGCAAGTCATGATGCAGTTTTGTTGGCCAGGGTAGGTGCTGCTGCCACATGTGGCCAGACTGCAGAGTACATGTGATGAAGTGAAGGACCCTTTGAGGGACTTACTGGACAGCCACCTGGGAGGCCCCATGTGCTGTTATGATCTTGTGCCTCTCTGCAAACAGCTTGTGTTGGCTTCCCAGCCTTGCACAGTAGAAAACTGTGAGTGTGCAAGTACAAGGTGAGCTGTGTGTGCAAAGGCTTCAATAGCCAGTGTGAATGATTACCAGTTATTAATTATAACAATGTCTTCTATTACAGAGACCAGACTTATTAGTAAAGCTCCCATAATCAATATTTTTTTTGATTTGTCTCCCTCACTTCAGTTGTCTCATCAGGAGTAATTCACTTCTTTTTCCTACTCTGCCAACACTACAACAATGTGTGGCTCATAATCTCCCTGGGCAACCTGTGCTAGTGCTCAGTCACTCTCCTGACTGAAAAAAAAGGTGTTTCCTGGTGTTCAGATGGATCCTTTTGTGTTTCAGTTCGTAGCCATTGTTCAAGTTCTTCCTGGAATAACATAAATCAGAATATAAAATAGAAAGTGGCAATTATCAACCTGTATAATCATCATATGATTTTAAGAGAAGGGGAAAAATCATCAGTGAATTTTTGCACTAGAGGCTGACAGGACTAAGTTTATTTTTGCCAGGTCTTATTTTAATGACCCATTTTAGGCATCTGAGGGCATCAAATTTCCACTTGTAAAACAGCAATTTTTCCACATCTAAATCATTCCCATTTTATTCTTGTGACTGTCTCAGATCCACACCCATATATGTAGATTATTTTCCTGAGGGCTTCTTGTGGTGAGATTCATCTCCAGTTAGCTACACTGCAGGTTATGTAGATATGTAGCTGTCTAAGCTCACACTGTAGTTAGAGATCTTGTCAATGGAAAGAGCTGTTCTAACTATTCTTCTGTACAAGTTTAATTTCTGCTTTTCAATGTAATTAATTGACTCAGTTTCAACTACTTCTTCATTGGAGCTAAAGGAAGCTCAGACGTATCTCACAACAAAACACTTCAACTGAAGAAAAATAAGTTTGAATCTTTCACTTAATAGTATCACACAAAGGACTGCTGGTTAAATGAAACCCTAGGCAGCAGCGTAAATGTAATCTACCTGTCTCAATATGATGTAATTTTTTATCAAAAAAATAATACTATCAAATTTAATAAGAGCAACAAATGGGCTTTCAAATGTTATATTGATAATTCTTCATGACTCACTGTCCAGCTGGATTTTTTTCTTTGAATTATCTCCAAAAAATAAAAATTAATTCCAAACGCCAGCACAAGTAAGCAGTAGGTTTGTAAGATGGTGACTGATGACTGCATTGTTATGAATTCTTGAGTGCAACCTTTGCACTCTTTTTTTTTTCTTGTCAGGGAAATTCTCACAGAAAAGGTTTACATTTCCATTAAAATTGTTATTGTGCTGTTTAAAGGATCTGGCCAATGAATGCAAATAACCTAACAATGAAAATAAGAGAGACTCTGAAAGCAGATTTACTGCAGTAGGTTAGGATCATAGTGACACATAATAAACAGAGAAAACACTAATTGAGGCAACTGGACAGTGCAAGAGTTGCTTCTACTGAAAAAACAGTTTTTCAGTGAATAACTTACATAATTTCTGAAGCTGAAGGAAACTCTCCCCTCTAGAGGCTAATGCAAAGGATTGTTCACCTACTTCTCTTTTAGCATCTGGCTTTAGGTTTGGGTAGTATCAAATTAACCCTCAGATCTTGGTGCAGCCAAACTCACAGTCCCAACCTGATCCTGAGTTAGATGCCAATAGTCTTCACTGACCTGATTGTCAAAACTACAGGTGTAACTTCTAGTTAATGCAAATCATCTTTCATCTTCAACCACTGTAGCTCTATGTCTCTCTTCATTATCTTCTTTACAACCAGCCCTTTGTATTCCAAATATTATGAGCAGCTGGACTTCATTCCACTCATCTTGTTTAAAGAAGACCTGAGCTTTGTAGAATTCATGGTCCGGGTGTTATGCACATCTGCAATGATTCCTGAGTTCTTCAGCCCAGTTAAGGTCTTATAATAAAATAAGATTGAGTCTAACTGGAGATTTAGCAAAGCAGAGACACTTATTTCTTGCTAGCAATCACTGTTAAAACACTTAGAAGCAGAGCAAAATCTTATATTTTCAAGGCAGGACAATTTATCAGTCATTAGCTTTTTCTAACCTTTCTAAGCAGGTACCAGCTCCCAGAGATAGTTTGGTATTACATCATCTTGCTGCCAATGCCATGGAGAACCTTTAATGGTAAATTACTTAAATGTGCTCTGCACCTTAAATGTGTTTTCCTGTGCACTATAAAAGTCATTCCTTACACTCATCATGCCAGTGGCAGCCATACAGTGCTTTGATATTTTACTGTAAGCACAGCACGAGGAGTACCATGAGAGGGGAAGTCAAAAGCTCAGTGTTGCATTGTGCAATGAACAGTTTGTAAAATAGGAGGAATGGGCCTTGGAGGCAAGATACAGAGAGGACTACATCTTTGCTAATCAACTCTAGGAAGAAATAATTAGTTTATTGGCATGAAAATCTTGTACCATCTCCAACGTCTGTTTTGTACTGAGCTAATAAAATGTGGTGTACCAGAGATACTGCTTGCTAAAAAGTGCACACTCATTCCCTTTTTAAAAAAAATCATGCTTTTCATTATAACTCGAAGTTGGCTTTATTGTCAAATCACTGGTTTTATTACCTAAATCAATGACTTATATTATGAATCAGGTCTGGATTTCATGAGTGTAATTCCTTGATAACTGCTAATGTGGACATGTTAGCTATGTTGCCTTAAAAAGGGGATGAAAGTGTGTGTCACTTTTATGTACTCTACTTCCATCTCAGATTCCTGCTGCTTAGAAAGCCTTATGTGTGAAAATAAAAGTGAATAACAACAAATCTGGGCAATTCACTAAATAAATTGAATGGAGGAAAATTGGATTCCACCTGTTCAAGGCTTACTTAATTGAAAATCAGTCAAGTAAACTGATAAATGCTCTTAACAATAACAGGAAATGATGATTTTTCTGCTGCCCTTGGAGTCCATAGAAGAGTGGAAGAAATCTTATGGCAGAGACTAAATATTCCAGTTGTTTCAGCAAAGGTTTCATTTCATTATAACTGCAGCAATTTCATATATTGAACTCTAGCAGGGAAATGTTGCACACTACATTTATCTTTATATGGAGACTTTACCTTGCCTGCCTATGCAGTGTCAGCTCATATCACTCTTTGTGAAATGTAATGATGGAGTTGGGGCATGTGGATCATGATTTGTGGGTTCAATATACCATAAAATCTTCTAGTTTCAGCTACCAAAGTAGGTCTGATTTTCTTTAACAGTTCACACAGGACACGTGCTTGGGTGAAAAACTACCTTGTTTTCAGTTAGTGTAGGCTGACTTGTAAGAAAATAAACACAATTTATATCATCAGCTTAACACAAAGTACTACACAGTAGTGGGGGTTTTTTGCTGGGACAAGAGCCTAATTAATGTGCATGAACTTATCTGCATTTTTTTTTTTTGTTTTGGTTGGGTTTTTTGTTTTAGTTTGAGGTTTTTTGGTTGGTTGGGTTTTTGTTTGTTTTTATTTTTTAAAATCCAAGCATCTGAGCAGATAAATTTTCACTGCTATAGGAAGAAGAGAATTTTTTCCTCTTCTGTTCTTTTTCTCGGCTCTTCAAGTTTTGCATCAATATATTTTTATTCATGACATAGATGTTTTCAAACACCTTATTTCTGTGTCAGGATGTGCCACAGGATATACAGTGAAAGCAGTTTGAACAATTCCAGTATTTGATATTTTTTGAGTGATTTTGATTTGCAAGGTAGCTGTTCGATGTCTCTGTGCTTTCAGGGAGAAGTCATTGCCCAGCTAGATGCTCCATTTATGCATAATCTGGTTTTGGTGTGGTTTTTATGGACTCCTAGGGGGCAATAATATTTTTTTGTCTCTCAGATCCTGAAAGAAAGAATCCTGAGGATGCTTTTTTTTCCTATTGTTTTGGTAAAGCTTGAGACCCTACATACTGGAATTTTTAGTTAATTTGTTGTGTTCAGCAATTTGAATTTAAGAAAGCAATTCTCTCTAGAGCATTTATCACATTTTGAGTTGATTTTCTCCTGTGTTCACTTACAAAACTAAGCATGTTCACAGTCCTCAGGAAATGTCTCAGTTAAACTGCTCTAAGTTAGTAGAGCCAAGCACACATTTTCTCCTGTCTAAAGAGTTCCTTCTGCAATTCCAGGAGTTAATCGGTAAATATTTTTCCAATGATTTTTAGAATTAGTTACTGTATTACAAAACATTCATTATTTCTGTAGCCTAAACCATTAACTTAGAATTTTGTATCTGTTGCCTGTTGCAGTAAGAAAACAACTTTTTTTTAAAGATGAAGTAGTTTATAAACAGTACTAGAAGTTTTTTTTCCAGGCACTGCTAGTAAATACAATCAATTCCTAAAAATGACAAGAAAGCTCATTTATAAACACATAGTAGGGTGGATTGGTCAGCCACAATCTGTCTATTGTGTTTTTCCAAGAGAGTGTAGCTGTTGTACCCGTCTGTGATCCCACTTGTCATACAAAGGGAAGAAGTAGAGTCTGAAGGTCTCACAATTTCTTGATGGGATAACTGGGACCTGGTGGACTGCCCCTACCAACAGGACCAAATGGGCTCACATCACCATCTTGTGTGACAGAACACTGCCTAAGAAGGGGTTTCTTTTGACCATGTGTGTCTGAGAATTAACCTTTTACCTTGGCAATGCAATAGCAATCCCAGCTGGTATTGACTGTACTTTATCAGCCTCTGCTACTCTTCTGGCTATAGTGTAATTCCTTGAAGTTACCAAATAAATCTTTGCTAGGAGCATGGAATTTCCAAAGTTGCAAAGCACTTCAAAGGTGGAATTCTGGTCTAAGTGTACATTTAGAAGGGGCCATTCTGATGCCTTCAGCATCACTGATGTGCTTTTCTGCTGTTTCTTCAGATAGAAGTTATCAGTGAAGTCCTAATTTATGCTTTGTGGTGTCACCAGGGATAAATCCAGCTCTTTTCTCTTTTTTAAAACAGATGGATTGGGGGGAAAAAAATAGTGTGAGCATAAGAATAGATAAAATTAGGTCTCTTATTTGTTGTGATCAAGAAAGAAAGTTTTTTAAAAGAGTACAATCTAAAAAGCATTCTGCACTTTTCTATTTATTGTTCTTATGTACAAAGGTAGAACAAAAGCTTATACTCAAGATTTGTGTTGCTGAAATCAGAGGTTCATTTACAAAGTATTCTAAAATTTCTATTTAATTGTGATATATCTGTCTTAAACAGTAAAATAAATTAGCTTCTCATAGTGTTCAAAGCTTTCATCTTTAGATAATATTTTACATTGTTACAAAACTATGGAGAAGAAAACCTTCATAATGTAATGTTAAGTTTTCTCGTTTTGCTTTTCTATGTATATGATTAAAATTTTATATTAATGATGATGTGATATTTGCTTCCAGGTTTGTTTTTGATTTTTTGTGCTTTTTAATATTAAATTACTGTTAAAGATTATTTTTTCACTGTTTTAATTTCAGATTTGGATTCTCTAACAGGGCATGCATTTCCAGGTAAAGTGGACAGTTAGATTAGATTATGTTATTTGTTTGTTTTATACTCAGTTTATTGAGTTTTCTTGGAGGGTGGGGGGAAAGGGTTGTTGTAACATTTATTTGGTGTGCTTCTGACAGCATTTTGTTATGTGTCAAAATTGTACTATTGGTTTGGGGTTTTTTAGATTTCAGATAAATGAGGAAAAGGTAGTTATTAAATGCGCAAGTTTAAAGAATAGAATTGAAAATTTGTATTAAATGTTAACTATTATATCATTAATGTAAACAATCCAAGGGGAGAGAAGAATTATTCCAAAACAACAAGTCCCAATGAAAAGATTTAAGTTATTAAAACTTTCATGTAATTCTTTAAGGCAGGTTAAAAAAACAAAACAAAACAAACTAGTCAGTATTTAAGGAAAACAAAGATTCAAGAAATACAAGACTTAGTTTCCAGTTTTATTAGCAGAAGTGTGTAGGAAAGAGGTTTTGAATAGTAAGAACATTTTCAGTAGAGAATTGAGAAAGAATGATAATACAATTACATTAATCCACTGGATTCTACTGTACATGCACATTTTTTTATGCTGTATGGATCTTATATTTAAAAATAGTACATTCAATTAAAAATTTTAGAATTTTGCAACTATACTTTACAATTCAAATATTTTGATTTGGGAATTTTTTAGCAGAAATACAAGAGCAGAAAATTTGATTCTAAGTAATTCTGTGAACTTCTGTTTAACTTGGGCGGAGATTTTGGCACAGAAGGAATATAAATGACCCCTTTCTGAAATAAAGTAAATCTCTGCTGCAAATATGCAGACTCTTTCTGTACTCAAAATTTTCTTGAATAATCCTTCAGCTGAACTGGCTGTGAAAACTAGGTCAGAAAACCAAGGCATGATATTTGTATAATAAAAAGATTTAGTCAAAATTTGTGATGATATTTAACATTAGAATGATATTACTATTTATTATGTCATTGACTTCTAAAGTGTCTAGTGAATAGTATAATATTCCTGTCAGTTTTTCCTTAAAGATCATTCATTTAAAATTATGGGACAGTAGATTCATTTGAGGTTTTCCAAGCATTCCTGCACCATAGGCATTAGGTATTGCTGTAAGGTGTAGAACAAAAAAGACCAACAGAACAAAAAAGTTTAGATGTTCATCATAATGAAATTTGTGTGCAGTGTGGAGCAGATCTGGGTACAGATTCTGTCAGTTATTTGTATTTAAATACAGCAGAACAACAAGTGGAGTCTGTTTGAGAAGTCAGAAAACTTTAGTGCAGATTTTGTAGTGTCCATCCCAGAAGAGGAAACTTACTCTAAGTATTTTGGTTTGGTTTGAGTAAGGATACCCGTGGAATAACATACTGCTTAATTAGGACCATCTTGTAAATTTGATCCTCATAAGTGCTGCAAATATATGCATGTGTCACCAAAATAGACATTGAAACAGGCAGGATCAGTGTATTTTTTTTTTTCTCTCTACTTTTTAAAGGCTGAGTCTGCTTTTGTTTTTGCATGAATATTTTATGTTACTAGATGGTGCTGTCATGGTGTGTCCCATTCTTACTTTGTAAAATGACAACATAATCATCATGAGCAATACTGACAACAGAGCCTGATGTATGCTTCAGAATTATGGCAAAGAGAAATCATCCTTATTCTGCATAGAAAATGGCCTAAACTGCACAACAGGTGATTTACATGCCTGCATTACATTCCAGATGTAGCTGTGCACAAATCCATCAAATGGCCAACAGGCCAGCAGCAGTTGTCTGCTTTGATTTTAGCACAAAGAGAAATATCTTAGAATCTAACTGTCAAAGGGATGTAAGAGAAGAGTATAGGCAGCCAAGATGCATAAAAGCCTGATGCGGACTTCACTTAAATAGATATTTATTTGAAGACTCACAATACAGATATGCTACTATGCAGCTCACAGAAATCACTGGAAGAACCATCTCTCATTTTATACTTTATTTGACAGAGATAAAACATACTCTTTTCACATAAAAGGGTAAAGTAGCAGAATGTTCGTTCTTGCCTTCAGCTTTACTTATATTTAATAATCAAGTCATTATAGTATTCTGCTAAAATAGTGCAGAAAGTATATTTATAGATGTAACTAAACTAAAAACCAAAAGGGATGCTTATGTATATATGCTGGAAAACTCAGAACAATAAATCCTGATACCTATGTGTTAACATGGTTACTGTAGTTAGACTAAAGTATGTTAACTTTCAGCAGATAGAAGAGAACAAGGTGTTACTTATGCATCTTTAATAGCAATTAGTTAATTAGCTGTTAACAGGTGATTTGTATCTCATGCTGAGCAAACACAAACCAAACTCATTTGACATTTCTATTTATCTCACCTTGGAAAAAAGCACATCCTTAAAGCTAATCCAGCAGGATTAATTAACGAGACCTCTAAGGGGATGGTGATCAAATAGTTTTTCACTTGACCCTTGGCCAATGCTCTGCAGGAGCAGAGCATGAAATGACTCCTTCCCTTAAGTCATGTAGCAGTGAAATGTTAGTGGTTGTTTCTGCCAGACCCTTAGCAGGGCAGACAGACCAAACCTGTTTCTGCACTGACCTAATCATACACGTTCCAGGGCAGAATGGGTTTGCATCCATCTAGATGACTTTAAATTCATGTGAGTTCCCATTTGGATAAGACTACTTTGTGAATTTCAGGCTAAGAGGAAGTACTTTCCCTACCACCACTGGCAACTGCATTAGCTGCCCATCTTTCCTGTAGATTTGGGCAATCTCTGCTACTTCAGAGACAGATTAGAATATAAACCACACCAAAGTATCTGTCTGGTTTTTATGTGAAGGGAAAAAAAAATCTTTATAACCCTTGCAGTTGATTAGCTGAAACCCTAAAGTATGAGATTTGATTATAGTCATTGTCTTAATGCAGAGCTGCAAGTGTTATGGGCATGTTGAGAACTTCCAGAAGCTGGATTAAAGCATCTCTTTTACAATGATATCTAATCTCGTCCTAAAGCTCCAAGCAATGGCGAGTCCACCAGCTCCCCTGGTAAGCCATTCCAATATTTAATTACCCTTAGTGCTAGGAAATTGAAATGTTGTGGAAAGGTTGAATTTGTCTAATTTCAGCTGCCAGTCTTCCTTTTGCTATGCCTTTGTCAGCAACGCTGAAAATTCCCCCTTTTTCAGGTATGTTTTCTGAACAAGTGTCTATGACAAACTGCAGTGACCTGTTGAAAGGTCTCTGTGCACAAAACTGTGCCACCTGGGCCTAATGAACTTATAGCCTAGATCTGCAAACCTGGCCTCCTTCATAGACTATCACAATTTTATCACCCCTACGACTACTAAAAATTTTTATACAGTAGTCAAGATACCTTTCAACTTTTATTCTGATAAATTTAATATGTTCTGCTCTTTAAGGCTCACACTGTAAGACTGGTTTTCTGACAGCTGTCCTAGGAACCCCTGTTTTTCAAAAACTGTGAGAGTATATTCATGTAGAATTTTGTAAATGCTATATATAGAAGTAAAGTATTTTTTTTATTTGTACATAACACCTCCTTCTTAATTCTCCCTTTTTAAGGATTTAGCTACAGTTCAGGTTACAGTGATTTTCTGTGTCAAGCAAACCAAGTGGTAAACCTAAAAGGTAACTAACAGGATGGGAATGAGCATTTTTTCCCTAGTTTGATGTGGCTAACATGAGATTTGAGGTGGAAGGGAATGCTCTTTTGGCAGCGTATGAAATCTAGCAGTTTCAATCTGGTCGTCTGAGCAGGCACTGAGTTTTGGGTGATCATTAGTCAAAGAACAAGGAGAATTAGCCAGGATGTGTCTCTAAAGAGTGAGATGAAAAAAAGGTTAGAGACTTGAAAGCCCCATTTAAATGCATTCCTCAGACTGCATCCCTATAGTTAATATCTTATATTAGCTCACTTAGAAGATTAAGAATGCACCTTTAACACAGAGGAGCTCTATGGTGAAGATAGTTAATAGCAGTTGTCTGCTTTGATTTCCGCAAGCTGTGAAGCTACCTATGAATTCTTGTTCTGGATCAGGAATAAAAATTAGTTAGGTGCCACCTGAGTTAGGAATCTACAGTAGGTAATCCAAATACACCTTCTTAATCTCTGTTGATTTTTTTTTTAAATTCAGCTTTAGCGTGCAGTGTTGTCTCTTTTCCCTACTACCAACCCCAAGTACCCAACTGGTTGGTAAGGTCCACAGACTTTGTTTTTCTTTGTGTTAATGATGAATGCTGTTTTGTTGTAATTCATCTAAAAAGGCTCGAGGTTTTCTGAAATACCTCAGGGACAAAGATTTTAGTTTTTTTAAAGACTTCTTCACTGTTGGCAATGTAATGCTAGATTTCAAGTTCAATTTTTTTTTTTCTTTTTTAATTTCTGAAATTCACTTAGTAGTCTAGGGAACAGACTGTTGTCTTCAGCACTGTCAATAAAATTAAGATAGTGCTAAGTGGAATGAGAATTCTCAAGTCTTTGAACAATAGCTCAAGCTATGGTAGGAACTTGGCATGTGCAATTCTATGGGAAGTGTTTAGAGAAAGAGTGTCTCAAATGCTAATCTAATATGAACTCAAAATATCCATTCTAATTCCTGGATGTATCTGATCAAGATAGCTGGTCAGTGACCTGCTCATTTTCCAGAAGGAATAACACTTTGTCCGTGTAATGAGCATAATTTCATGAATTAGTTAATGGTCTGTTGAACTGTGCACTTTCCTATTCATGGATCTGCTTGGTCAAAAACTTAAATGGACATTTCATTAAGTACACCAATACTGGATATTGTGGTTGAAATAAAAGTTTATCTGTGAGTGTCTTCTCAGCCATATTATTTGCAGTTACTGTAGTATTGAGTCAGAAGCACAGAAAGTCTCATCTTTATCCTTTTTCTCTGCCTTTGCCTAAAGCATGTGCAAGGTGGGGTAGAAAATGAAGCTTGGACGCTTAGGACAAAAAATAACACTGAGTGGAATTTAGTTCAACAGTATTAACAACAAAATATCAAAGTTCAGTGTTATGTGATTAGAACTGACAAATTTTTAAAAAACAAATTTGGATAAAATAATATTTTGCAGCTGGTTTTGGCTAACTATCATCTTGACTTTATCTGGGGAAATGCTTGCCTAGTGAATTGAGTGTGCTAAATGTTGGAGTTTTATTTTAATCTTTCTACTGAATTTCTGTAACATTATTTTTAATGTTCAAAAAAGTAAGATCTGTCAGCCTAGGCTGAAGGCAAGCTTGATTTAAAAAAAAAAAAAGGTAAACCAAAACATAAAATTAAAGTCATCAAACCATAAGAGGGCGGAGTATGAGGATCTAGTAAACAAAACAAAACTAAAAGGTCACTTACAGTTGAGCTCCTTTTGAGCTTCTCTAAAACAGAATGGAGAGAATCACAAACTAAAAATAAGTCATCTTTCATTTATTGTACTCATTTAGTACAGATTTTATCCAAATTCATAAATTTTTAGTTCTGTTACTTTATTCCAGTTCTGTTTGCCCCTTGAATTTTTTTGTTTCAAGTAAAAATCATGAGGAGAAAGTATGTGTGTACCCTATCTTGCCTTTAGAGTCATAGTTGGGATGTAACTGTGCGTAGTCCTGCTGTTCAAAATATCAGTTTTCCAGATGATCCTGCAGGTTAAAAAACAATTATTATGTACCAACATGAAAAGTCTGCTCTGGGAATTTGCACTTGGGTGTGTGGATAATAAAACATGTTTCAAATGTATTGAACTTTTTAAATTTCTTTTGTTTCTGAGGTCCTTCAGTCTTCTGGTCCAAAGTAGCTAATATGTTTTCTGGGTTGCTCTGGAGCCTGCCTCCTCTGGGTGATTGAGCAATGAGGATTGCATGTCACTGAGCAAAGCTTTCCTGGGGTGGGGATGCAGATTTGTTTCTGGGGAAGCTGAGCTGGGGCATGAACACCATGCTGGTGTCCTTGCTCTAGAATGAAACCCAGGCATGGAGTTACAAAGAAGGGAAAAAAATAATAGTGCATAATAATGCAGGGACTTGACAGTTGTGCAATTCATTCCTGAATTCAAATGTTTATGTCTATATAGTCAATTTCACCTGTTTAGTTTCCACCATAATTTTCCATATATTTATAAGCCAAAAGCAAAAATGAAAGGGATATACACTTTCCTTGGAAATATGGCAAGTTCAGAAGTGAAGGAATTACATACTCCTTCTTTGAAATCAGGAATAGAATCTCACAGAAACATATGGTATTGATGCTTTGCCACATGAGTTTATTTTACTCTTTAGGATAACTTGGTCTCATTTCTTTGGCTCTTAGCTATGATTCATTCTTGTTTAACAAGAACTGTATAAAGAGCTGTTGATATAGAGGTACTGCAGGTACTACTAGTAATTTCTTAGCCGTTTATATAACATGAGTTATACAAAGTCTTAATGAGTTCTGCACAATTCTTGATCTTGTTTGATGTGAAGTTAATGATTAACATTTAGTTGTGCTTTTAATTAATCATTTTTTGATATTTTTATTAATTATTGTTTTTAAGTGCCCGGGGTATTTCCTGTTAATGGTACAGGATAAATCAGAGTAATTATATACCTCGTTCATTACCACCAAACAGAATTTAAAGGAGCCAAAATAAATTTAAAAAATATTTGGACTCTTCCAGATGCTGGAGAACTACATGGTGTATCTTTGATTTGCAAATGCAGGAAGTCATGGCTTGATTCTTCTTTAATTAAGCATGTCTCTTTAAAATATCTGAAATGTAATTATTTGAGAACAGCAAGGGGTACAGTACTTATGATACTGGGTTTGTCAAATTATCCCCAATGTTCAATTAAAGAAGCCATTTTTCCAAACTGTCATTCAACTATTCTTAGTCTTAGCTCTGTGTTTAGACTATGATGCTGCAGCAGATTGTTGCAGCACTTCATAATGTTAAGAGAAATAGGCCAGAGGAAGAGTCTGAAATATTAGTCTTCTAAAAGAAGCATTTTCAGATGATTTAAACTAATGTTATAGTCTGCAAGAGCTCATATCAAGAAAAATAGCAAATTGGAATTTGAGCCAAAGGCAAATCCTTGATGAGGATAATTTAATTTTTGAATTGAAAAGGGGACAACCATGTTCTCAGTCTAAGCTTGTTTTCTCCAAGCTTTGACTCCTCATCTAAAACCTGCTGTCTTTAATTTCCTCATTTTAATGGCATGGGTTAAATGCAGATTGTTTTCACAACTAAATATAGAAAATGCTTTTATTTCATAAGTAGCAGCTTCTTAAATAGACAAATATTAAATATACTGCATTGATGGGATTGTATTTACAGTGGTTATGTACTGTCTAGTGTTGCCCCTTAGCTACTTGTTTAGGCCAGCTTGTAGTAGCTGAAGGTTATACTTAGAATATTTTACAAAAAAAGTACTTGATATTATTCTTCTAAATATATATAAAATTGATTCTAAAACATATATAAAATATATCAGTTTTACTAGACACAATATAGATCATGACTGCTTTTAGCCTCAGTGACCAATTAAGTGGTCCAGCAGCACTTTTTCATGAATTATCGTTGTTTGCTCTATGCAAAATTTTTTTGTTTCTATTTTAGATATTAATTCATCAGATATAATTTTTCCTAAAATTATATCACCTCAAAATGATTTTTAAATTTATAGTTTTAAAATATATATTTGTTTCAGACCTTTATTTTTTTCCTTTTCTTGAAATGAGCAACTGGAGCTGTGAATTACAAAAACTATCCAAGGAGAATAGATGTCCAGATTATTTTCTATAAGCCAACAGATTCTGCCCAGAAGTTTAAGTATTGCATGGATCACGAGTCAGGTATTTCTTTGCTGTAACAAGATTTTTGACAACAATAAATCATACTGCTATATAAACACATTTTCATGAAAATATTAAATGACACTCTAAGGCTAAAATGCCACAAGCAGTCTTTACTACTTCAAAGTGAACTTGCTGATAGAATTTAAATTTTATTTTTGACATTGCTCTAGAACTGTTTCTTTATTCAGATTTCAGCCAAGGAAGGGATCATAATGATCAGAGATGATAGGAGCTGATGTTTTCCTTGGTTGTCTCTACCTCTGAGTAAATATGGCTGTGTTTCTTGAAATCATAAATTGTGGAGGTGGTAGTGTAAGACTTATCTATCAAGATCAATGGCTTGTATGTGTGTGATGTCAATGCAAGAATAGGCACTGTTAATTAATATGGAGATGACTTTTTGCAGTTCTAGTGGTTAACAATCAATTTTTCAGGAACAGAATAGTTACTATTCTTGTTAGTTTGGCAGGGATACTTAGTCTGCCTCACAGGTCAAGAACTGGTTATTGCTGTGATTATGAGTCTGTCAGAGGGGATTACAGAATTTGTCCTGTAGGATAATAAAGGCTCAGGCACTATTTCAGTAGCATAATCTAATGCTCATTTATTGCGTATGTTCAACTGCAGGATAAAAATACCCTTGTAATAATTATTCTGGTAGGTGTAGTGCTTTTTTCTTTTTATATCAGCTAAACGTTTAAGCTTTCATCAAAGTGCTAGATCATACGTAATTAGTTTGTATGAATGAAATGATAGCTAAATTGTACATATCTGTTTGGATGGATGTAGAAATAGAGGATTATTTCCCTTTGCCAGGATCTTTGGCTGTAAGAAATCATGCATTGCACTGTAGGTGGAAAAAAGAAGCTAACTGCCATGTTTACACTTTGTTCTTTAGGCGAAGTTTATAAGCAGAATATATTGCATCTTACTCTTGTTCCCTGAATTGCTCCTGACAAATAATCATATACCCACAGGACAAGTAATTGTGCTCCAGCATCACTACCTGTGCCTGTTTCTGTCTTTGGTGCACTTGCCAAAATGAGATAATAACTTATAAGATAAATTATATGCATCCTAATATCATGTCTAATTAAATCTCAATGGTGAAGTAAAAAAACTTAGTGTTTTTACCTTCTGCATATTTTTATAGTAAGGAAAATCTGTGAGGAGGTGAGTGCCTTAGGGTCCCTGTCAGGAGCTCAGCTCTGGAGAACTTCAGAGAGAGCCATCACTGCATTACAGAGTCTATCAAATGCAGTGCCCAATATAGTTTTTTACAAAAGCATCCATCTCCCATGGACAGGTGGTGATTCACTTGCTGACATCAATCAGATTTCTCCTTCAAAAGGAATTCTTCCAGCCTCACTGAGAAAATAGTATAAGACATCATTCTTTGCAAGGCAAGGATAGCAGACTGCAATCCTATACTTCCAGTAGATAAAAATTGATGGTGCTCCCCATGATCTTTCCATTTAGATCACAGGTACTCAAGTGTGAAATTTCAGAGTACCTTTAGTGAGAATATTAGTACTTCTGTCTTTTAAGTTCTTATTTTATTTTTTTTTTTCACAGAGGTTTGTTTTTTTTTAATTTAAAAATATAGAGCCAGATGTTTTTTAAAAGCACTTTTAAGTGATTCAGATTAATAACAAGATTCATGGAACCATTGGGGGAGCAAAAGACTTACGACTCTGGGAGTGTGTCAGCAGTGTGTTAAATTAGTAACTGTGTGTAGGCTCAATATGAGATTTAACAGGTGCCCCAGATATGTTGTGCTGACTCTCTGCATTGAAGTGAATTTTATTTTGGTAACTGAGAGGAGGAAGGAGAGAAAGAAGGAATTGGCCAGTGACAAGGCTGCTCCTGCAGATTCCAGAAAGAATCAGACTAACATGATAGACAGGCCAGTTTCAGATGCCTTTCACTGGATCTCCTGCACAACAAAGAGAACTAGATTAGTATGTGGTGCGTTGAAAATTGTAGAGAATCCCATGAAATACAGGTGAGAAGAGAGAAACATTGTTCTGCATCTGTAATAAAATCTATGCCTTCCTCAGCATTTCCAGCATTTCGCCTGTTTACTGTATTAATCTTAGAGGACATACTTTTGTATTTTGTAAACTGTAATGACAATGAAGTCCCTAGACTGAAAAGCAGCTATCTTAGCTAAATTATGTTGCCTGTTGCTATGGAAATGGTAGCTCACAAATTTTTATGTAAGTGCTTGAGGTACAATACTTGTGACATCTTATCTAAAAAACAATCTTTATATTTCATCCACCATCAGGTTTTTGCTTTATTTTAATAAAAATATTGGGCAGTAATCCCCAAGAGCAAATGCTGAAATAACACCCCATTCCATGGAAATATATTTCATCATAATTAACTGGGCAATTTTTGAATTGCAACATAATCAGGAAGTTATCAACCTTTAAATCTGATTTATATATCCATTGCCAAGACTTTAAATACATATAGTTACAGGAAAAATAAATAATTTTAAGCAAAAATTGTTTATTCTGCATGTTGCAATTAAGACTCTATCTGCCTTCTTTTAGTATCACCTTTTTATAATTTTTTGTTCTAAGTTGATATGTAGCCAAAAAACTTTAATATTAAGACATACTTCAGAAATTAAGCCCAAGCCCTCATAAGTTTTATCCAAAACTTCATTTCCTGTTACATCTTATAAAACATTCTCACTGAATATAGCCAAAAATTTGTTTTCTTCCTGCAGAGAATTTCTTGCACTCTCATAACACTTTCCACATCATGTAAGATGCATCCACCGTAACTGTTTATTTCTTACTTAATAGAAAAGTATTGAAATCACAGACCAGAATTTGAAACTTATATTTTACCCATTATTTTATCAAATTATGTAGTTGCTAAACAAACAGAGGACTATCCATCTGCAAGAAACCAGAAATAAGCCGAGCAAAAGAAGTTTTCCCTGAAACACTATATTTATGTTAAGCATGTGATCCTAGTAAGGTAATTGAATATTATAAGATGAAAGTGATTCTTTAAGAATATGGAGATGCTGTAGTGCCTTCATCTCAAAAAATTAGAGAGCAAGTACATTCCTTGGACAAACAAGGCATCAACTAACACAAGACTTACACAGTGTGCCTTCAAGCATTTGGTGGGTCATTGTTGGGATTTTTGTCAGAGTAACAGAGGGAAATATAAGTAGTCATAAAAGTGGTTTTTCCTCTCACTTTTCTTTGATCAAACCTTCCTTTCCTCCATGTCTGTAATTATCCAGCCTCATTGTAGAACCTTTTTTTTTCAGCTGGTGAGAGTCCCAGTTGCACCCGTTCTGTGAACCATACTGCCCAGTGCCTGTTACTGCATCTGCCACAGTAGACTGATGTGGGCTGAGGTCTGAGTTCCGTTCCTGGCATGTGGCCATCCACATAGTTAAGTGCCAGAGCACTCCTTGTATGTGTGCCAGGGTGTGTTTCAAGGACTTGGAAATGCATCTTTCCCAAAAAAACATTTTGGATGCAGGCATCTTATTAGTGAAAGTGGAAGAGGGGATTAAGGATTTCAGTGGTACAAACAAGAGCTATGTGTGATACCCCAGGCCCATTTAATTTACACAAGCTCCTGGTTTAACCCCAGGCAGCATGGCCACTCACTCACTCCCCTACAAAGGGAGAAATTGAAAGGGTGAAAGTGAGAAAGCTGATGTGTGGAGATAAAGACAGGTTAATAGGTAATATAAAAGCTGCACACGTGGGCAAAGCAAAGAATTCATTCCCCACTTCATCTGCTATCCCCAACAAAGGTCTCCCTCAGGTGTAATGCTGACTTGGGAAGACAAAAGGCATCATTCTGAATGTCTCTGCCTTCCTTCTTCTTCCCCCATCTTTATGTCAGGACATCATATGATGTGAGACACCCCTTGGGTCATTTGGGATCAACTGTCCCAGCTGTGTCCTCTCCAGACTCCTTGTGCACCCACACCCTCCTCACTGGTGGTGTGGGATGAGGTGAGCAGAAAAGTCCTTGGCTCTGTGCGAGCACTACTCAGCAATAACAAAAACACCCCCGGTATTATCAACTCTGTGTTGATAATACCCCTGGTATTATCAACACAGCCCCATACCAGCTGCTGTGAAAAAAATTACCTCTGGCAAAACCATCACAGCATGTAAGTAGAGCCTATACAAATATAATCCTGAGCAAGTTTGTACCAGTATAGAGATGCTTACAGAGATGCTATCTAATTCTGACTACTGTACTTGTTTCTTCTGTGACCATCTGCCTGGTTTTCCCTGTTAGGATTTGCACAGAACTGGGGGGGGGGCAGTTCCTCCCCTGGTATGCATTATTGTAATGACTTTGAAGATAATTGAATCATGACACATCGATTGAGAAAAGGGTACACTGCACTGCCATTTTCCTCCCCTGTGCACCATGAGGATGACCCTATTCATCCTCACTCTCTAATATCTATGGAGCTTTCTAGAGATATTAAAGTCCTAGCTCAGAATATTCTGACTTATTTTTAAAATAAAAGCTTTACAGCCCTTCCTGCCTGGTCTCACAAACAGCTTTCTTTGCATGATCTGATTCCTTTCAATTAAATAAGTTTTGTCACCAGAAACTTGTCTTTCAGCTGCATTTATTTTCCAGTCATTTCTGCAATCTTACTGCTCTAATTTTTCTGTTACCTTTTGGTATAATTTAAGATGAGGAATACATTTCACTCTTTCAAACAAACCCAGTTACTTTTCCAATTAAAAAAGTGACAGGATTCCCAAGTATGGATTTGCTTGCTGCACTAACTTCTGTCAAGGTGGATTATAGTTGTTTGTTGATCGTCATGCATTTTAATGATATTAATGAATTTCATGGTCTGAATAGATGTTACACTAGTCACTCCTCATATACTCTAAAAAGTTACATAATGTGTTATTTTGCTATTTAAGATCATAGCTCTCTGTTTTCTTGACCTCTTTCTCTCTATTTTAGTGCTTAGTCTTTAAAATATTGCCCACAGTTTGCATGACCTTTTGCAAATCTCTCCAACACATTTTATGCAATAGGAGACATGTCTTTAATAATAAATAAAAATTACAGATATGATGAAATTAATTTTTCAATCTTTTTATGTCTTTGAAGGCATCTCTTTTATTTATTGAGACAGAGCACAATTTGTGAACAAGATCTTTCTTACCAAAAAGATTTTTCTTGTGGATACCAAAATCTTAGTCAATTTGCACAATACTGCAAATTATTTTTTCTTGAAATAGAGGTGTTTGGGGTGTTTGAGATATTTTTCATACTTACATAGCTGAAGTCTAATTTATTTTCCTATGAGTGCTGGATATGCGAAGAATGCTAGATAAGGTTCCAGCCTTGTTAAGACAAGATGAAAATATAACTGTCACTGTCTTAAAGCATTTTCATAGTAGACTTTATATTCTTATTTCTAAAAAGTATACAAAAATAAAGGTTTATAAGTCTATAGACATTCTGGACCAGATTTAGTACAACTTTCTTCTGGGTTGTTAATGAAACTCTTAGTGTTCTCAAACCCTGATACTAAGTTCAAAATCCCCAAAAACTTCACTGCTGATTTGTCTGAGTTTTTATTACCAGACTTTGCCATGGAAGTAAGTAAAAGCATAACTGGGGCCCTGACTTCAGAGGGCCTCCCTTAGAGCAAGTAGGTCAGTCCTGGAAGCTGCCTTCCATACATTAGGCAGTAGAGAAGTACAGACTGCAGCAGGACAGTGGATGCTGGAAGTTCTCCATTCTGAGAGTTTGCAGTTCTGAACATGAGCCTCTCCACAACCTGCACCCTCGTGGGTGTGAGAAAGGGGAGGGCAGGAGCCTTTGCCTTTTGTGCCCTGCTCTCCACGCTTCAAATTACTCAGCAATATGGGCAGCTTAGCCCACACTGAGCACCTTCTGCTCTGGGTGAGCTGTGGGCCAGACCTCAGGGGTGTGCAGTGGCATGTGTCAGATCAATGCTGGGTTCACAGACTTGTTAGGTGCTGTGGTATAAGTGTTCCATATGTGTTAGAGTCCCTACGTGTGTCGTCTCCTGGAGGGGCTTGGGGTAAGAAATAGCCTACACAGGTAATAGAGAATATTGTTATTAACTACCTTCTAGAATTGGTTGTCTTGTTTGTTTTGCTTTGTAGTTTCACTGCTTTTTTTCCTAAAAGATAATTTTAAGTCTTGCTGAATCATCCTAGACAACTATTCGTATTCTTCAGCTGAGGAAAAATGAATGGAGTTAAAACTGACTAGGCTGGAATGCAGGAAATGCCAAGGACCGGGGACAGCAAGGGCTATGGGTATTTGCAGTATGTCACTGCAAAATGTGGGAGGTTGTGCCATCAACTACCAGATGTGGGCCTTATAGAAAGACTTGTTTGGAAGAGGAGACAGCAGGGAAGACCTCTGCTTCCAAGTGGTGACTAGTGTGTCTGTCTCTCGTGTTAGTTTAACTGTTCAGGTCAACTGTTTTTCTATATTGGAGATACAGAGCAAGAATTTTCAAAACAAAAAAAGATTTATTCTTTGGGTTTTACTCAAGAGGAAAGAAATCAGCTGGGATTTAATGATACTTACCTGGTTCATTTTGGTTTTCCTTTCAAAGAAATTCACTGTGAAATCCTTGATGTGTTCATTAAGTATCTGATTCTACATTTGATTTTCAGAGATGACATTTGTTCCACCTAACTTAAAGAATTTACACTCTAGGTGTCTCTGTTAAATCTAGTTACCTCAGACTCTACAGTAAAGGGAGAGATGCAAGGACTTTCAGGATAAGGTTCATCTGAGCTATATAAGATATCTATATTAAGATTAGATGAATAGCAGCCTATTCACCCAATAGCACTCCATCTCCAGATTGACAGTATATGGACTCAAGAGTGTTTCCCAAGATTCATTTAGGCAGCTGAGTTTTTCTCCTGTTGAGCTGAACAAACATGCAAGATATGTTTGGGCCTCTAAAGTACTTATAAGTATTTTGGTAAAATTATAGCCAAGTAATATAAATCTGTTTTTTGGGGTTTTATTGAATGATAAGTAAATGCTTATTCCGTCAGCTACTCTACATAAGAATTGATAAGTTATCAAGTACACAGGGAAGCCCTAATTAATCAGGATAACTGATGAGCATTATAACACTCACAAAAGGAATTCCTATTTAGGCAAATGAAAATACTGAAGTCTAATTCCCCATGAATTGTGTTCATTGTCTGAGTTTTCATCCCACATAAGAGTCCATACAGTGGCAATGTTGTTGCTACCCTGCAACTGTTTGGGTATTACTCAGCTGATACCCGTGTACCATCTGGGCACTTATCTTCTGCCAGCCCCAGAGGCATGCCTGGCTTCTGCCTAAGTGGAGTCACTATTGTGCATTTCCCTACTATTTTCTGATTTTCACAAACTATCTCTAGTAATTTTTATTCCCTTTTTAATCACGTCTTGAGTTCACAGTTAGTTGCAAACTGCCAAACCAATGGACGATCTGATTGCATAAGTCAGGTCTTAAAATTCTATGCCAAAAGTACAAATGAGGCATATATAAATAAGAATATGTAGTGAAATGGCAGTTGCAGACACTAATATTAATGATGCTCTGAAAAATGGAGGTGAAAGTCCCTAAATTCATGTTTATTTGACTGGTAAATCTTTGTAACACAGTGCCATAGGTAGACAACTAAACATGGGTCAGCTTGTACAGAGCTTCCTTGGGTTGGTCTGCAGCTTAACCAACCATTGGGTGGAAAAATGCCAGATTTAGTAAGTGAGAATCCACTTGTTTGAAGAGTTGTTATGGACGTTCATTGCCAGTAAAGGAGGCTGAATTGAACACATTGTTGACAGCAGGCATGGGAAACACAACTGAAAGGGGATTTGGGAGCAGCTCGTGTTGGCTCCAAGCTGCCGACAGACAGGCGAGCAGCAAGTGAGCAGACACAGACCTGCCCGGGGCAGGGACCTCTCTGCTCTCAGCCTCCACTTGGGAACACTTTCAATGGCAGTGGAACTTCTGTCCACTGAACCCAGCTTTATGCTGCTGTTCTCTGCTTTTTAGATCTTTTTTGCATAATAAATTTTAGCTGAGCAGATACATGGTCTATTTTAACAGAAAAAGTTTGGCAGATCCTCAAGTGGATAAACAGGATTACTAGTATAAAAATCAAGCTAGATCGACTTAAGATGGCCAGTCCTGGCTCCCGCACTGTAATTCATGGTTCTTCTAGATGTCTATACTTATAGTTATTTTGCTCAGGCTCTGAGCTGGTCATTTGTGAGCAAGTTTCAAGCCAAAAAACCTTGCAGCCATATTTAATGTGATACAGCTTGGAGTTAAAAGAGCCCTGCTGGGGATTGAGTTGAGGCCCAGTGCTGTGCTAATGACAACTTACACGGTTATCACATGGAAGTTGGCTCAGGCATAATCATCAAAGCCTGGCAAAATTCTTTACAGAAACCCTCAGTACTGATAATCTCATGTTGTATTTTACCTGCAGTTTGTGAGAAGGAGGACTGAGACATTAAGCTAACTAATAAGGCTTGCAGAAGCACATGATTCAGAAAACATCATTAAAGCAGATGATAATTTTGAGCAACACCTCTTCAAAAATGATCTTTAAGACTGACTAGAGAGCCATTTAAAATGCACTTCTAAAAGTGGGCTCTGTATCCAACCGCCTGAAAGAAGTCTCATGAGTACTTCTACAGCTGTAATCATGATGCTGTGCTTTTCAGGCCTTTTTTTTTTGCTGATTCTGGTTTAAAAGGTCAGACATGTAACATTCATTACTTTGACCTAGCAGCATCAGGCATCTGTAGCAGTTAACTCTGTAGCTATTATTCTCTAAACGCTTGGAGTGAAAGCTAAAAGCCTCAAAGTCCTGACTTTCGAGTTTTCTCGTGTTTCAACTAAAAGATTTTTCTATTGAAAATGACACAAACTATGTCTTGAGTCTATCAATAAGTCTCTAATATAGGGTGGGAATAGAAAAACAGGAACTGGCTGCCAGCAGCAATTCTTACACAACTAGAATACACAAGTGCGTATTAGAGGAAAGGGATTTGGGATTTTGGGTGGTTCTTTTTTATTTTTTAATGTATTTATTTATGAAATATTATCTCCCTCTAAGGCTTAATGAAGTGCTTCTAACCTGTAAGGCATCAGGCTGAATATAAACTCGGATTAGACATTTTAGTTTTGTCTCCATAGAAACTAAATGTTCAAATGTGTTATATTTGTCTTTGTAGTATTCATGTGCCTCAGAATTTGGACATGTACTCAATGGGAAAAACTATGATCTCAATAAAATTGTGTTGTCTTATGGACTATCAGCAGGTGAATGAGATGTATTTGAATGATTGATATGGTAAAAACAAACCCTGGAAAGAGAGAAATTCAGAACTCTGTATTGCAAATAAACTAACCCTAATGTTCCATCAACTTGCAAAATTGTTAAAGAAAAATATATTCAATTTAGAATGTCCGGAATTATCACATTTTTGCAAAAGTGCCTTTGAAATTTAATTGAAGTAAGGAAGTCCATTGCAGGATGGTTGTCAATATGGTTGGGTGAAATTTAATCTCAGCTAATACTTTGTTTCTCAGGAGAGAGATTATACTTTCTCAGGATCAAGGAAAAGCACCACTGCAGCTGAATTGAAGTTCACATTATTTGACTTTTTAATATAGAGTACTACTGCAGAGAAAACTGTCATCCCAAGTAGGAGACCTCAGAGAATGAAGTGCTTCAGCTCAATATTAGAGACCTTCAGTTGCAGCACTTCACAGTGGCTGTTTTCAATCCTGTGACTTAGAAGAATATTGTTGGTGTTTATTTTTACTCTTTTATCTGGATACAGGTAATGTCTGAAATTCAATTGCTTGGGTGCTATTACTGTACTGAATCAGTACACACTGATGTTTTAAGGGTCATCACTTCCTAGAAGGAACTGACACTCCCTCGCTTTTCAAATGAGTATAACTTATTACATGAGGGACAATTAGAATGAGTTACAGTAAAACTACAGCAATATCAATCAAACAAAAAACAACATGAAGCTACATTCTTTGTGTTATATAATAGCTTATGTTCCTTTGTCAGTTTCTGTTATAAGTCACAAAGACAAAAGAAGGCAAAATAAAGGGAAACCACAGGAACTAGAGGAAAGATGGTAGCCAGAACATAGTGACAGACAGGAGGAAACCCAGGCAGAGACAGAAAAATGCAACATACAGCAGAGAACAAGCTTGATATTTATACATATTCCCTGACACAAACACAAGCACACATTACATCTTCATAGCAAAGAACTTCACGCCTCCAAGAACACAGTAGGGTCTTTAATGTCTCTTCAAAGGCTTCAGGTTAACTAAAGAATTGCAACACATTTAGTCTGGAGGTAATAAAAATCCATGGGCTAGTAAAAAACAGTTTTAAGGAAAACATGGTTGTCACGATCCACTAATCCAAGCAGGGGTTGTGATGGTTCATTTATTGATCTCAGATTGCAAAAAGGCACAAGAGAGTACAGTTTTAATCAAAACAATGCACCTTTATTGAGTGCCCACAGCACGGTAATGGGACAGAGGGGAGAGAGAAAAAAAAAGAAATAGAGTGCGAGAAAGAGGGGAACAGCTACCAATGGAAAGACAAAGTCCTTGTGGCCGTCCTCCAATAGATCCATCTTCCTTCCATAGGGTAGATCTCCAGTTTTGGTTAACTTGGGGAGTCTCTTTATAGTCTTTCCAAAGTGACAGGCAGTTGGCCAAAAGGTGGGGGACCTGTGCGAGGTACATTGCAGATACAGGACAGATCACTCCATTGAGAGAACAGGACAGATACTTGTGGGACAGGACAGACAAGTGCTTGCTGTAGCAAGCTCAGCCAGTCCACTGTGACCTGTCCATTGTTCCTGCGGGTTCCCATGGAACCAGTTCGAGCAAAAACACCTGCAGGCAACACTTGGCAGACATTCCACCTCAGCTAGGCCAGGACTCCTGTGTTGGGGTTTCAGGGTTTTAGTCGCTGTGCTTGGGGTCCCAGTCGCTGTCCTTGGTGACGGTCATGAGGCAGATGAGGGACCTTCAGACTGTCTCTTACAATGGTAAAGCAGAGTGTCATGGAGAGGTACACTGGAAAAGAAGTCAATTAGCAGTGGAAAGGAGTACAGTAAACTTATGTGTTCCAGGTAGCTGTGTGCACTCAGGGATTTGCCCCTTAATTGCATGGTACTGTCAAAAAATAGGCTAAGTCCAATTCTATGAGATTATATTTTTTTAGGGTATACAAAGTCATTTTTAAGGCAAGTAAATCTGTGTTATCAAATGAACAGAAGGCAATTTATTAAACATACTGAGCAAAGAGCATATGCTACGAATGGTGTGCTATGTCTGTGCAGAAGGTAGTCACTAAATCATATAAAACAGATGCAAGCATTCTTTATTTTTAGCTAGAAAATATCTGCCTTATGAGTATGCTGTGCATTCATTGTTGCAGTGTCAGACTTGCAAAACTTTAAGAATGACAAATATACTGTCCCAATTTTATGGAGTGAAAATTGAACAGGATATGATGCTACACAAGAGTGCTCAAGTATGACTCTATTCACTCATAAAAGATGGAGACAGGTTGATGTAGTATGCAACAGAGCTAATACTTTTCCAATCAGTGTAAATGCATAGTATTCCATATTTTTATGAGCAGGTTGTTAAAATCTAAAATCACAAAATAATAAAAATTTTAAGGGAGCTCTGCATAACATCTGGTCCAGGTTGCATTCAAAGCGATGCCAACCTGGAGTTTCTCAGGGCCTTGTAGAGTCAAGTTTGAACATCTCCAAGGATGGAGATATCTGCAGCCTTTCTAGAAAACCTGGTCCAATATTTGAAAGCCTTCAAGTCACATTCACCTCTACCCACCAGGAATTCCAAGTCCTTTTCTGCAAAGCTGCCTTGGAATCAATTGTTCACCAGCCTCAGCTGAGGCAAGGGGCTATTATATGCCAGATGCAGGACTGGACATTTATCTTTTCACAGCACAAGTTTATTGTCAGCCTATTTCTCTGCCAGGTTCTTGTGAATAGCAGTAATAATAGGCATTGTACTGACCTTTCCCCTAAACTGATGCTGCTGACAGGGCACTGTCACCTCCTCCAGAAAATTATGAGGGTGTTAAATAACTGACCCCAGTTTTAAGGTGTGGAGATGCCACTACCATCCAGCCACTGGCCAAACTTTTGATCAGTGATCACAACACTGCAAACCCAGTTGTCCAGCTGATTTTGCCTTCACCGTAATAGGTAGTCCAAACCCATGCCTATGGATTTGTGAGTGGACATTAATTAAACTAATAATACATGTGATAATTATGAATATTAATGCATTGCATTTGTGTTACCCTTCTGAAAACAATATACTTCCAGGACACAATTAATATTTAGTCAGTACACTAGGATGTTTCTGGCTATGCAGCTGTTTTAACGTCAATTCAAAGAGTCTTTGGAACTGGATTTTTTAGACACAGATACTATCTTATTCTGCATTTGAGTTCTGTTCCAGATGGGCTGGTAAATTATTCTTTCTAGAAGCAGCATTATAATGTGACTACATTTCTACAGGTCTGATCCCAAGAAAGCTGAAATGAATGAAAATAGTCCCAGCAATGTTTCTAGGTTTTTTATTAGAGTCAATGAACTTCTAAGTTGATGTTAAATAAATGCACTTGCATTATGGAGGCACTGGTGAGATCACCAGCAAAGATTGAAAGGAAGCATCTCAAGCGTGAATAACTGTAGTTTAAACCTCAACCTGTAACATTTTATTGAATTTACAAGAGATCACTACAAGTATTTATGATACTACTCATCACAGTGAATTCAGGTGGGAGTGAGGCAGTAATGTTTTAGGCCAGGATTCCAAGAAAGATTTTGGAAGCACAGGGAATATTTAAAATATGCATTATAAAAAGTATCACAGTACATTTAGATCCTTATTCTGAAACCTCCACTTTCTTAGTGCAGAATAGATGTTGTATTAGTATTGAGATATAGTAAAAGCCAAAGAAATATAAATACATACACAAAATGATGGTGTGTGGTGAAAAATATTCAAAACCATCAATCTTGTGATTAATGTAAATGTTTTGGGAAATGATTTTTCCTTTTCCCATCAAACTGGAAACTTGCTCACAGCAAATTTCAGTCTTCTGTCATGATGTCTCATAAAGAATATTTAAAACCTTGTTACCTGCATTGTAATAATAGTGTTCTTGTATGTGTTCACCTAGAAATTTGAAGCTTTTCAAGTAATATGGGATTAGAGATGAATCTGGAAGCTTTGAGACACATATTTAAAATATTTTAAAACCCCTGGTACTAAAATGCTTTAGCCACCTTTTTGTAAAACAGATGCACATGATTTAAAATAAAAGTATCTGAAAGAGTTCATCAGGTCTAATATTAGCTTGGCCTTTTTTTTTCTTACTTTTTTGCTTTCCATTGTCTTTTGTAAAGCTTTGCATTAGTAATGAGAGTCCTAGTACCCTTGTACAGGAAGGTGAAGCACCCAAGTGAAAAGTCAAAAGAGTAATTTCTTAACTGTGCTGTTGGATGTACCAGTTGAGGGAATTTAGGATCATGTACATGCAGCAGTGTCTAACAGTGAGGACTGCCATGAACTGATGATGAGGACACTCTGTGGCCATAAGAAGGAGCTGCCTCCATCCTTCCTTCCAGCTTCCAGTCAGAAAAAGCATGCTAAACCACAGTGGTACGTATTGGCCAAGGAATAGAATTGGTACCATTACCTGCCCAAAGCTGCCAGTTTAACTATTGTTGCAGCTATTCCTTTTGTTTATAAACAGAAATAGTGTTTCTGTTTGCTGCTGATATGTTTAGATTGCAGTAGCTCCACATGACACTGGTTGAGAACCATTCCATATTCCATGCATGGAAAATTAAGGGAGGGGAAAAAATCACGTTTTTCTTAGTCAAATTGCTTATGTATATTGAACTAGGCCAAATTTGAAAATTTCTGTATCATGAACATGAAATATGTAACTTTCATGTCCAAAGTCTTTTCTGTTGTACAAAGGTATACTAAAAATTACATTGTACATGAGTCTTTTAGGGTATTGATTAAACTTTTATGTTTAAGTAATATCTCTGTAAACCTATCATCTTGAGATTAAAGCTCTTTGTATTGCTGAAGTAGTGGGAAGTGTATTCTCACACAGCTTTTGAAGTTCTTATTCATGAGCTATCAGTGACTTTGAATACTGCAGTAGAGAAAGAAGTGTGACATATTTGTGTTTTGTAGTTCTTAATATGCTTTATACATGTATTATTAATAAGAAGATAGGGAAAAATGAATATTTGTTTTAGGCAGTGCAATTCCTTGCTTTAGACTATCACAAATGCTTTAATTGTTTTTAATTTCCCATTTTCTTGAAGTCTGAATGTAAATTGAACATATGTTATTAAAAAACTGACAGGTTGTAGAGATCTGATCCTGAATTATGAACACCTCTTAAAACTGAAAAGCTGCAATTGCACAGAGCTAAATGGAGAATCATATACTAAGAGAGAAAAGTGAAAGAGATTTTGCAGAATCATCTGTTGTTAGAATCTCAACAGTCTCATTCTTCTTTACCTAATTTCTTTATATTTCAAGCTGAAAAAAATCTCAAGTTTGTCCTGAATTCTTGTTATTTGTCTTGCACTTTGAATTTCAGCTGTTCTCCAGAACTGCCAGAGGTTCTCCACTACCTGGCCTTTAATTTGGCATGCCTTTGAGTAGGGACCTAGGATAAGATCTGTGTGCTTGATTAAGATCAGTGTGTGGGGTTTCCATTTACTTCTGTAAAAGAGAGTTTATTGTTCATCCTTTTGAGTGTTTTGTGCCGCGTATACAACATGGCCCTGATCTCAAGTCATAAAAATATTTTTCAATAATCTGTTTTTTATTTTTTGCTGACTTTTTCTAATCACTTTCTAAGGAAGTATAATGCTATTGAATTAAAATCAATGGAGAACATAAATATATATGCAGAATCTATATATTTTTCTGAATTACAGTAGCAATCATAACAGGAAAAGTCCCCCTCCTCCTCCTCCTCCATCTATTTTTATTCTATTAATTTAAAATAAATCGTAAGAAATCATACATAAAATATAGTAAAAAAACCTCAGGATGAACCCAGATTTTGGGCCATGCCCTTGTCAAGACCTCTGCCTCTCCACCTTTTAACTAGTTACTTAATTACTTAGCATTTTCTGGTTCGGCATGACAGCTTTTAATTGACGTCAACATAGTGCTTGTTCCAGTCTTGTCGTTTCCCCACCAGTTTTTGATCTGACGGCTTAGCAAGTGCCTGGGTGAAATACAGATTGCTTTCATCACCTTTCTATCATCTATTTCCTTGGTCATCCTTTCAAAGAACTCACTTGGTTTTGTTTGGCAAATAAATGTTTATTGGAGTCTGGGATTTCTTTTTCCTTTTGTCATCTTCTAAGAAGCAGACCCCGTTTTCCTTGATGACTGATAAGAGTATTTTGCCCAGAGGATAGGCTGGTCCCTAAGGAGCTGCATTTTTCACTCCTGTTCTTTTCTGGAATAGAATGGCTGATGTATTTAACGCTTTCCAAGTAGCTGGTCTGTAACAGCACAGAATACAGCAAGACAGTTTGTTTCTGAAGGTCCTGGAGGATGCCACTCTGGTGTCATGGATAAGACAAAAAAGGATGCCAAAAGTTAAAAAAATAAATCTATTCAAGTGTACTGATGATTTTTTAAGCTGACATGTCACCTGCTATATCGACTTGTACAAGCCTAGAAATCTCCTGTTTGCAATTTCAACCAGTTAGCTGTGTTTTGCAGCTGCTTGCACACACTGCTGGCTCTGTATGCATAGCAGAGAGAAATCAAATGTTAGGATCTGCTCCTGAAAGGTTAAAGTAGATAATGAAAACTGAAGCTAGGGCTGTTTCATGGGGTGGTGGTTTTTTACCATCAATATCCTGAATGCCACTAGGGGTAGGAACAGGCTGTCCAATGTCAGTCCCTGGTAGGAGATCTGCAGGTCTGTTGCACACTTCCTGGGTGCCACCTAGCAGTTCTCTGTGTCTGTCTCTAGAGCTGGAGGCATGTGTTGGGGAATTCAGAGTGGGAATGGGAAGAGAGTGTGGTGCACCTCCCAGCTGCTGAAATTTAGGATTCTGGCCAGTGGCATGAAAGGTCTTTGTGCTGCACCCCATGCTGTCAATGTGTGTTATCATGAGTGTCACTGAAAGGTCAAACCCTTCTGGAAATTCAAGCAGAAATCAGCTGCCTGGCCTATGATTTTTAGATGGTGGTAGAGCTTAGGAAGGATTCAGAAGTCTAGTTTAGCAGTGGTAACATTTCAAAAAGGTTGCCATGTTGCTCTAATGGGCATTTGTTGACCAACAAAGAAGCTACCAGTGAAAAGTAGAAGTTGCTGTATTCTGGACCTCTCTTAGCAGCTGATTTTACCAATGTCCATATTTAAGGTTGCCTGAATGCCATATCTCATTTCTAAAACCTAGGTCACACCAAGTGACACACAGTATCACAAATCATTTATATGCATTAAGTGGGCTTCTTTTCAGTCTCCAGTATCTTTACAACTGACAGTTTGTTGACTAGCTCTTTCAGGGACTTTTCTCTGACATATACTTACTTCAGTCCTGTAAGACACCCATGGAAATTTTTGGGAAGTTCAGTATTAACTTTTCTAGTTGTGAATTATTGGCCTGCTCTCCCATGCAAGGACAACAGGCCGTATGACCTTCTTAAGTGAGAATAAAGGCTTGATATTACTTCTTTGACATAATGAAAGTACATATATTGTGCTAATGAAAGATATTACTTTGAAATTAGTTCTGTAATACAGTTTAAGTGTGTGGACCATTAAATAACTCTCATACTGCAGAGTCACCAATTTATTAATTTCCATCCCCTTATAACTGTGGATCTTTTTATCCTTATTTTAATCTATCTATCCTTATTTTATCCTTTGATTCTATCTCTATTTCATCTTGTGGAGAAGAACAAAATTTAATATTGCTCCTTAGATTTGAATTTAAATATGGATATGAATTGGCTTAATTAATCATCCATGCATATGACTAGCTATATAATACCTACAAAACCAATTGCAAGATAACTAGCACTGTCAAGGCAGCTGGCAGTATATAATGGGATGTGAGTAAGAAGAAAGACATATTGCTCATCCTGCAGAGCCTCTATGGCATGTCTGTATCCCTAGGCAGCAGGGAATGCACAGAACACTGGAAAAGGAACAGTCCTTGAGTCTGTCAAATGACATAAGCAGACTTTTAAGATCTCTAATTACAGCCACTATGCTATTTTTCTGTAAATAATTTATTTTTATGAAAGACTAGATTTAGAAAAGCTATATTTTAGCTTTTCTGAATAGCTATATTTTTAATATAATATAAAAATTATAATGTCCAACCAGAACAAGGCTTGCCTCCCATGTCCATGTCTTCAGCTCACTCAAAATCCATAGACTTTTTTAAAATTACCTTATCTTTCTAAACTTTTTGTTTGATGACAGTGGTATAAGTACAGACTAGATCTTCCTGTAGTTTTTAGTTCCAAACAACGACTACTGTAAAACCTTCAAAAGTTGGGGGTAGGGAGTGAATGACAGACAAAAAGATTCTTTATCCAGGACATGATTTTTATCTGATAATTGCACACCACTTTGGCATCATTAAATGTAGTGAATCTAGAAAGAATGTGACACTTCTCCTGTGTCCCTTTAGCACGGCAAGATTTACTCTAATGCTAAAGGATAAATTTCAGTGGCTAATTAATTATAAATATTACCATGCAAGTTAAGCCTTTTTCATGGAAGCAAGAAGGACTCTGCATGATTCTAGTTGCTATATAAATAAATAAAAAGGAATAAAAGAACATATTACCCTTACTCTTGAATTCCTTATTGAAATTGCATATTTTAGAGCACTGGCATCAAGTATCTTTGTATCAGGTAAAAACAAAAAAAAAGAAACAAAACAGTTATTTAATTCAGCTAGGTGTTAATTCTGCTTCAGTGGACAATTCAGACATGAGTCTCCAGGGAAATCCAATCCCAAACAGGAAATAAAATCATCTGGAAATGAGGCTCAGCTTTTTACTCTGCTTTTCCAAAGACAGGTTACAGCTGAACACAGCCCCAGGTTTGTGGCATCCTGTGTGCTAGCAAGCCATGCAGTTTTTACATACTGCAGCATGCTGCCATTCAGAAATAAATAAAATAAATAAAGTACAAACTCAAGCTTCTCTCCATGGCAACCTCTGCATCACTTGAGCCTCGTGCCACTTCCTGAACAATTGCACATAGGAAAATAAGCGAGCAGCCAGCACGGGGAAAAACACTAGGCACAGGTACACAAAATCTGCCCAGTCTGTCAGGCATGGTCTTTGTATAGAGTGTTTAGGGCTGCCTTTTAACTTTGTTTCAGTATGTTCTGCGGGGACAGAAGATTGGGTGGCTGATTACAGAGCTAAAGCCGGGATGATGCAGAATCTTCTTCTCAGCACGGCCCTCATGCAACAGCCTTGCCTCTTGGCAGGTCTGGTGGGCAAGAGGAAGGGCAGGCTGCCCCTAGGTCCTTCTAGAGCCACCAGCATCGGGTCACTGCAGTGATTCTTCCCAAAGAGGTATGGAGCTGCACTTGAAACCAGGCTGCAACAGCCAGGCAGTAGAGCAGGTTGCATCAACAAGTAAGGCTAGTCCCTGAACTGTATCCAGCCCTGCAACAGTTGTCAGTTTTACTTATTTAGCCTCTTTCACTGAATCCATTTTAGTAAGAAAAATGGGCCACAGTAAGTGGCTGAACTGTCCTCTCTCAAGGCAGTCTTCTCATTCCAAATATTCTGGAAAAAGAGTCCTAGGACACGGCCATGTGCTGTCTGGAGGGAGCCCAGGTGGGAAGGCTTCAGCCCATCCCCACATGTATGCTACCTGTCAAATCCTGTGGAGGAAATTTGAGCAGTATTTACCTGCCTGCCCCAATCCAATTTATGAATTTCCAGATAAAAATGCTGGAGACAGGTAGACATCAGGATGGCATAAATGGGCTTCTTTTACAGTTATGCACTTTGAGCAGAGACATTCAAGCAGAGGTGGGCAGAGTGAGCTGCTGGAAGGACCAGACTTGCTTTGCATTCAATGCACTGATTTGGCTAGAAAGAGATTGGCAGTCATCTAACAAACTTCTTCTGTCACTGCAGAGATGGGATTCTTACAGTGTTTCTGATATCCTTCCTGCTTAATAAAGCTCATAATGGAATTACTGTTGTATCTAATGCAGGCTCAAACAACAAAGATCATGACTTCTACTATATGGAGACACTCCATATCTAATGAGCTTCTCCGCTACAGCAGTCTACATACTCCTCAATATTAATTTTTTGGTACTTGGTACCATATGAAAGATGGAAACCCTATATTCAGACTTTATAAGTGTACACCAAGCAAGTATACATAAGTGTATCAGGTGTGTATTTTGCATCTATCTATATATTTGCACTTGTCTTTAACCATTTTCCAAACCTAATAATAACAACATTTTCAGAAGTAATTGCTATAAATCTATTTTTATTATATATGTTAAGCCCATTTAATGTTATACGAACATTTTGTTACACTTTGCAAATGTGCTGCTTAAAGAATAGCACATTTACTAGCACTGTGAAAAATGGAAAGCAGTGCTGAATCAAGGGATACGTGACTATTGAGAGCATTAATGCAGGGATGAGTAAAAACCCCAAATCTCTCCTTTTCAATGGGAATAAATTGACTATAAATGTCTTTGCAGAATACTTTCTTGGATTAGCAGGTCAATTTGCCAAGCAAATGTCCAAGTCACTGGATTAGAGAAACATTCTCTTCAGGGGTCACTTAATTATTTAAACAAGATGGAACAGCTAAAACTAGAAAAAAAAAAAATAACATTAGCCTTGTGGTAAGGGTACTTAGCTGTCATTGCGAAATGTAGAGTCAAGTCCCTGCATCAAGGCAAGCAGTGTATAGGCACCACACAGGACAGCTGACCATTTATCTTTTGGATGTTCTTCAATAGCAGTGCTTACATCTCTAACATCAGTGTTTATGTGTGGACTTCCTCATGACAATTTTTTAATTTGATTTTTGCCCCTCAATTTGATTAAGACCCAAGCTTCATTTTATTTATGAAGAAAAAGAGGCTGGATAGCTAGACATCCTGATTAATTTTCAGAAACAATTTTAGAGGGTTTTTGTCCTACTGAGTATGCAAACTTTGGTGGATTTAGTCAGTTGAATTTGTTAACGGAGTGTAAATATGTGTATGTATCATTGGGAAAATGGGAGGTCAAAAGGAAAAAAAAAATGTCATGAGGAGGCTAGTGAGAAATATCACTTTACTGATGCAATTGTCCAGCAACTGCTTTGGAATTTTTCTTTTTCCAATTTAAAAGAAGATCCTCATAGCTGCAAATTCTCTATGGCCCATTTCCTATTGGCAAATATTGAGCAGCATTGCTCTTCTACCACGGCTTGTGTGGGAGATGATCTCTGCTAGATGATCTGCTGCACTTAGAGTCAGTCAAGGTTTCTTTCTTTGTTGGACTCCTGCAGACTCAGTTAAAGTGGCAGCCTGCTTGCAAGAGCAGAGGAAACAGCTGAAGGCAGCATTTCAGTATTTTCCCATTACCACTGAGAGCTATTCAAACATGTATTTTCCTTGTTTCTGGTCATAGCTATACAGTACTTTTGTACATGTAATCAAGTACATATGTCATCCTTAATGCAGATATTTTAGAAAGCTGTGCCATTTCAGAGTTATTTAGGCTGTGCATTTTACAAGCTGGCTATAACTCTGTGCTATAACATAATTCTTGAAAGTTTTTCTAACATAATTTCTTGGGGGCGGGGACAGAAAATAGATAACATAATTAGGGTGGTGCTTTTGAAATGCATGTAATAGCAGGCTCAAGGTGTGGACCATTTTCCTTTTTATAGTGTGAAGATGATATGAAATTCACTGACTTCAGAAAAAGCTGTATTTTTATGCCCAAAGGTAGATTTGAGCCTTCAAGACCTAGTTTATGTGTGTTGTCATTATATGTTCCTGGAAATAGCTGTAATGGCTGTTTTACAGAGATGTGTGCAAAAGCTCAAAATCTCTTCAAAGCACAATTACTCTTTGAAGTACTCAGCCAAGAATGGTCACCTTATCAAACTTTGAAGTGATATATTAAAGTAGCCATTTGGATGCTGTATCCAGATAATAAGTGTTCAAAAAGACACATCCTTTTTATGTCTATACCAATCTAATGTATCTGAAAATCACGTACACATCCTAAGCCACCTTTAAAGTAGTTTTGTAAGTACTGGTTGCAGACCAGGCAATGTAGACTACAGCTATGTGTGGCTTACTCAGCACACCTGTTTATTTGTACCCTGTGCTCAGTGTTTTGCAGCAGCAGCAAAACATCTGGAAACACCAACTTGGAGGAGCTGTTGCTGAGTGCAGTATAATTAGAAACCTTGTGTGAAGCTGAAGGAGTCAGCTGTTGGTTCTGGGTCTAAACCTCTATTTCCTGGATAGACACAAGATTGTTCTGTCCTGCTCCAGGGCAAATGAAAGCTACTTGGACATGGCTATGAGGCTGCTGACCCTAAGCTAATACACCCTCCCTCAACAGAACTTATTGGCTCAGACTCATCACCATGTTAATTGCTTTTCATATCCTACAAACATAAGCTATGGAGAATGGACAAGTGAACACATGTCTTCTTGTAAATAACTATTCAGACATTGAATAAGCCAAATTGTCTGGTGAAAATAAAAGTGAGACACAGACAGTCCTTGAGCCCAACTGTTTACTCTGGTTTTCCTACAAAAGCCTGAACACTGTGTGTCTCAGATGGGATATGTAAGGAATACCAAATTACAGTATCTGAGTTTTCATCTGGTTCTTTTTCATCTCAATGGAAAGCATCCCAAATCTCAGGTTTCCACTTGGCATAAAAGAACAAGAGTAAATCCTTTCGTGTGATTTGTCTGTTGGAACAGAGGAATAATTAGAGACTGTTTATCAGTCTATGCAACTGACTCATTGCATCTGTCTTAATGGTTCTTTTGTGTTCATAGCTTATCTGAATTGTGCATTAGCCAGGGATTCAGATCTGCTTATAGCCTGTGACATTACTTCTAGCAACCAAACCTTATTTGATTGTTTCCCAGTTTGTAAATTATAAATAGTGAACCAACTATCAACTCTTCCATCAGAAAATCTGAGATATACTGATGAAGAGAAGTACATATTAGAGAAAGGTATTATAATAATAATTTGCTTCTTGTTTAACTGAACAATAATTGATGGGTAATATTTAGTGCATTTAAGTATTAATGCAGGAAAATCTATAGATATCTAGAGAGGGCTGCTCAGTGTAGAAAATGAAAAATAGATTTTAAGGGAATAGATAAGATAGGTGAAAAATTTCTTACTTTGCATCTCCTGATGGAACTAAGGCACTTTCTACTACCTACCTAGGACAGTATATTTCAGATGAACAAAATTAGTGAAAAATGTTCTATACTGATGGAAAATTAGTGTTAGTAATATAGTGCAGAACTGGGAACTAAACCTTTGGACTCTTACTTAGGTAGAAATATGGTTATATCCTGGCTTAGATAGATAGGAGGTATTTATATTATATTTTTATGTGTTCAGAGCAGATTTGAGAATCTAGATCCCTTTGTAGGGAACTCTGAAAATGAATTCTGTAAGTTTGAAATAGGAATTCTTTGTTGAAAGGATTGCTTAAATTCCAGTATGTCACATCAGTCACATCTATACTAGTGCCAGAACAAGGATTTGAACCCTATTTCTTTTCAGAACATATTCAATTATGAGCAAACATGTGAACTTCATGAGAGTCACACGAGTGTATGTACAGTTGTGCACAGAGATGTAGAAGATAGTAATGAATGGCTACAGAAAAGGAGATTATCAAACAGAAAGTTTCTGAGACCCTTTTCATTATAGGAGCTTTCAATCTTATATTTCTACTAGAGGAAAAAAAAAAGGCAAGAAGGAGAACCAGAAGAAAGAATTGGAGGATGCATTTTTGAACATTTCGTAGTACAGATTGCCTTTACCTTCATGTTAATGGGTTTCACAAGTCAACTTTTTTTTTTTTTTTTTTTTTTTTTTTTTTTTTTTTTTTTTTTTTTCTGAAAAGTAAAAAGAAAATCTCATAGATCAAGGTTGGGAGGAGAGAGAGAGAAAATGGCCTCATTTCCTTAGCAATAGTTGGCAACAGCTGTAGCACAGCTGAGTTCTTATAAGTGCAGTGGGGAAAAGCTACACCATTAATGCTAATTTATCTCATGTTGTTCTCCAGGCTCTGACTATTATCTGAGTGCTTTGTGCCAAATGTAATAAAATGGCCAGATTTCTCATTATAGAAAGCATAAATTGCTGAAGGCAAATATATTATGAGGGAAACTGTCAATATGATAATTGCACGCTCCTGTCACTAAATTGCAGAAAATGTATATATTTGTGAATATGCTAACCCTCTAGACCATTTACTGGTAGAATATATGGAAGAGTGTGACTGAGGATGTTTTACTCTTTTTGTCATTTTTATTGCTACATAACCTATAGAGATTACACATTACAGTGCATTTCAAAAGCATTATAAATAGGTCAGGATGCCACTATGTGCCCAGTTGCACTCAGACACTTGTAATAATATCATTAAAAAATTACTTGAGCAATAAATTAACTAATAATTCAAGGAAAATGAAAACCACTGGATGTAAGTTGGGCCTTTGCTAAAAATGTGAAGTCAGCTGGTTTTAGTGATGAAATACATGCTTCTCATATACAAATATTTTTGAATGTTTCTGGTGATAGTCATCAAAAAAGGATAAGGTTTTTTTAGCTGTTTAATAGTACAAATAGCTAGCTCTCACACATTTAATTTTAAATATTATTTATTATGAAAATAATTGTTATTTTAAAAACAGCCCTTGTATGCTATTAATAAATTGAGTTTTGGTATCTTCAACAGGAATAGTTCCTAGCTATAAGAGTTAAAGCATAGTCAACCAATCTAACTTTTCCCTGTTTTAGGGTTGTTTATGAAAACCGTGATGCAGTTTTTGTGTATTAAACAAAATGATGCATCAGAAATAAAAATTTCCCAAATGGGAAGTCTTGAGAAGATGTGGATAGGATGGAAAGCAGGCAAGTGAAAAGAGAGAAGAGGAAAGGGAAGAACTCCAAATTCTTCTTGGCCACTTGCCAGTGAATGAGTTCTTTGTTACTCAAGTTAGCTTCCTAATGACCAGGAAGGAATTTGGGATGACAGGGCTGAAAAAGAGAAACCAGGGTTTCCATCCTCAGCAAAAGGGAGAGAGCAGAATGTGAAACATAAAAGGTATCCACCAAGTACTTTGGGTGCTTTCCAGCTCTCTGTGGGTGTTCCATCTATCGGCATGCTAGAAAAACCTGCCTTCCCCAAGCTCTTTTTCCTGGACATCAATAGGATCTGGAATACGCTCCAGTCCCAGTATTAAAGGAGAGACACAACTCAGCTGTCCTATGCACCCCAAGCTGTCACGCCTTAAAGTTAGCCAAGGTGCTGGAACAGAGAAAAAGGAAGGAGATTCCACGTACAAATTAAAACCACAGTTTCTTCATTTATCATTTGGTTCTTTAGCTTCACTTACAGTTTTGAAATCAAGAAAATGACTCTGTTTTTCTCATGTCCTTATGTTTAGAATAGTCTTAGATAATGCTGGCAAGCATTAGAACAGAATTCAGTTCAGAATTAGAGTGTCCAATATACATACCTACAGGCAAAGATGGCTAGATGGCTAAGTTCTCATGACAGTCATTAAAGATCTCATCAGTGGGGCCTCAGCTCACCACACAGAGTCCAGTGACTATATTATTTAATAAATCTTTTGGCAAGTGGCAGCTCAGATGCTTAGCACACAAGTAGAGACCTTCATTAATGTGTACTATTATGGGTGAATTAAATCTCACCTAAAATATAAAAGCATAACAAATTATAGCCAGATGGTTAGAATTTTTTGGCCTTGGTACAACATGGTAAGATGGCTGTAAAAGCTGTTCTGCCATTAACATTCCTGCAAGGGGTAGAAGTATCTACATCTATGTAGAAACATGCCCTGGAATAGTGCCAGACAATGAAACCATGTGGCATGATCTGAACTACCTTTTGTTAGTAAATCTGTCAGCCTCCAAAACATGCCAGTGCACATGGATGTGAGCATGGAAAGTGGCTGTTGGAAATGGCAGGAATCTCTTCATCGTCCTTCAACATTCTGATCTCACACCACTGCTAAAACCATTTTAGGATGTGGGGTTTTATGGTGGATGGCGTGAGTGAAAAACACACAGCAGACCAACCTCACAATTTATCCACATATGACTACACACCAGAGCCTGGAGACATTCCTGGGCATTGTTTAATTTATTAGTGTACTTACAGCTTGTAAGTAGTACTTCTCATCTATATAACTTGTAGGCTTTTTACTTTGAATCCAGCATGATTCAGCTGGACTGAAAGAGTGTTACAGTTATAGCAGTTTGGTTACAGATGAAGGAAAAAAATCCACAAACACCAATCCAAGAAATCAAGAAATATGGTAATATTATTTTGTTTAGAGCTTCCTTCCACAGTTTTTGATAACTCAGTTATTGGTACAGCAATGCAGCATTTATTGGGATTTTCTAGTAATGCACACGGAACAAGTGGCATGGGAAGGTAAATGGTGTCATGGAAACTGAATTTAAATACTGCTTTGAGCAGGATGGTAGTGTAGTATAGGACTAACAAAAGGATGTATAATGATTATGTTAAATATGGTCTAAATGTGAGTGAATCTCACATGTAAATAGAAGATAATGCAATACATTTATGTTTGGCTGTTTTCCATCCCCCAAAATAGATCTATCTCACAGGACAGTGATACAGGAGATTTTAATTTGATAGTGCCATGCCTACTGACTTTTAGAGTTAACAAATGTGCTTTTGTTCTGTATGTGAATGCATTCACAATCACATTTCTTTTCATCGTTTTTGCTGTAGAAATAATAGAGTTAGGTCTAAGTGTGTTGAAAATCTCTCCCATCATCGACTTCAGTGTGAACATAAATTATGACAGTGGATAAAAGGAAAAATGAAACTCAAATGGTCTTATGCAGATATCCCAGCCCAAAAAACCCCTCTCTCTAGCTTTTGTAGTAAAATATGGATTAGGCAAATAGCAAGGTTTGTCTTTAATACTCGTCTTAAACATTTCCTTGAAATTATTTCAATTTAAATTAAAAGCAGATTGTTTTCCTTATTACATTTTTTTTGCCTTGCACATTACCTTTTTCTTCAAATATTGCTGAAATGTTGCACCTACCACCAGATTTTGGCATCTGAGTGCTGAATCTAGTCTTTATATTGTGCAATGTCTATTATCTCTTTCTGCTTTGAAATTATCCATCCAGCTATTCTGATCTATAAATACCAACATAATGGTGAAATAAAATTCTGTATCAGAAGTAATTTAAGAGGATTTATGTTTCTGTCCCTACTTGTTTTGAATGAGCTGTCACAGTATTCTGGGATGCCTAGAATGTGTGCTTTAAGAGCTGGGACATGAAAATTAAGCCAGTTTGGAACTAGTAGTTGCTTGGTATTATATTTTATAACCATCATATTTTTAATCATTATATTTGTGAGACTGCAAGCTGTAAGAGGGGCAAACTGAGACCAGGGGATGAGTAAGGAAAATGAAATGTCTTGGTTTGTGGGAGCAGCTGATGCCATGGTCCCACAGAGGCAACAAGCAGCTGTAGTGAGCAGGTGGATGGACACACAGCCCTTCCATGAGCATTGCCCATTCCTCTCTCTCAGCACTGCTTTCAGTGGGCCCATTGCAGCCACTTTGGCAAGGAAGACCTGAATAAACTGAGAAACAGAAACGCACGAGCTGGCTTTGGAGAGTACAGCTGTATTTCACTTTATGGAGATTGAATAGCTGAGACAGAAAGACTGTCTTGTGCCCAAGGTGTCAAATCAAATCAGAAGCAAACCCAATAATTAGGACCCACAAGTTCCTTACTCACAGCTTTCTCCCATTTGCTCAGATGATGCCTCTTCACCATTCCTTTATAGTTTTTCCTTTTTTTTCAGAAAGGTAACTGTAATTGTGAATTTTAATTCATCTTTGAGAGGCCGGTTGAAAGGGCAGGGCGTGAGAGCCTCAACATTCATTGAAAACCAAGGCCAGTGGTACTAACTTGTCTCTTGAAAATTGAAAATAGGATATTGAATTCTGCTTTGTGTATTAAATGAAATATTTATCACAAGAAATTTGGGGAAAAGGATTTGAAAGGTCAAATTTTCCATTATGGTCTGGCAGCAGAAAGGACAGCACAGATCTTCAGAGAAAAGCTAAGGTAAAAATATCACTTTATTCTGAACCTTGACATGCAGACTCTTCATTTAATTCAGCAAACTGCATCCTGTTGCTACTCAACCCCTTATCCTCTTGACATTCACCTATAAGAGCAATCCTTCACATTTTCTGTGTATTTTTTTCCATTCATTAATTCTTTAACATTTCAGATGTGCTCTTTCTATTTGCTCAAAAGCAGTTCTGTGAAAGTAAAACCTTTGAAAAGGGAATTGTATAGCTTTTTCCACTCTCTGATTAATTGTAAACAGGTGATTTCCTTAAAAAAATGTGTGAATCTCCCCTCATTTCTGCCTGATAAAAGTTAAAACTTTTTCTGCAACTTTCAGATGCCAAATCTATAATCCGTGGGCTGGGGAAAAAAAAATGGAAAACATCTTTTGCAGCTTTCTAATTTCTCAGCCATTCACAACTTGAGCCTTAACATTTTCTATGTGTTTCAGGCTCAGTCTTTGTTGTTTTTGACTCCTGTCCATCCTTTCCATGCATTTTGGTGGTTGTCATTAACACATATTTGTTTTTAGGAATGAAGGAACTATTCATAATGAATGATGACTTTTTTTATAATGAAGGTTTTTGGTTTTGTTTTGTTTTTTCCTGTAAGACTTTGTAGTTTGACCTACTCATGTTACTTTTATCCATAGAGAGCTAACAACCCAAATCTGACATCTGGTCATTTTTGCACAAAATGGAGATGGTATGCACTGCAAACATACCACCTTAAAAAAAGCAAAAAAAGGAGATGGTCAAAAGATAGTCAGAAAAGAAAAAGACAAGTTCCAGGGTTTTAGTTAAGTGCAGTCTGTATGAATAGTGAAGAGTTATCAATAAAAATGCCAGACTAGTAGGGAAAAGAGAAAAAGGGAAATGAATAACAAAGTTTTCCAAACTGAGCATATTTAATCTAATTTAGATTTTAATTTTGATGCACAGTGACAAAAAGTTGGATGTAAGCATTTTGTTATAGCAGAAACAGGCTCCAAGAAAATAGCGATTTAGATTTAGGGATACTCTGAAAAGTACTCTGAAATCTAAGAATGCAATAAGAAAAATGACCTATTATTTGTCTGATGAGTAATTTGTAATGCAAATATAATATCTCCATAATATATTTTTCCATGGTTTTGTTACTTGGAAAACAATTTAAGCAAATTTTTACATTTTGAAAAGCTGTCTTCCAGACTTTATTTTGTTTTGTTTTTCTCACAAGGGTGGCTTCGCCTAGACAAAGCAAGACATTTGGCATTTGAGGACAGAAGCATCAGCCATGTAGTAAACAAAGTTCTATTTTTATTGCTAATTATTTAAAGCAGAAAAACAAAAAGTGAGTGTTAGCACTTTGGAACCCACACAGACTCACCAAGATTCACATTAATACAACAAAAGCTGTTGGCAATTGATAAAATGACACGTTCATTTTGACCAAAAGTGGGGGTTTATATACCAGGTATAATAGTGATGCTGAAAGATACCTGAAACTTAAAAATAATGAAGAAAAAAATTATTTAGAATGAGGAGGTAAACTGATGTCTCATGCAAATACTGAGCTAACAGTCATCAGATTCTATGGATTAACAGCCCAGGAATTAGCTAGACTTGTATTAGTTCCTTTTAAAACACATCATTACTTGTATTCAGCATTATTCTCTAATTTATTTTTCTACTTATTCACCTTTTTTGTTTCCTTTCAGACAAAATCTGGTCGGTTCATTGGTTGATTTATTTGTTTGTTGTTTGTTGGGAGGTGCTTTTTCTTTCCTTTTTTTCCAACAGAATGCTTTTTTTTTGAGATATAAAAGTTGTAACCACATCTAGGAATAGAAGTTCACTTCATGAAAGATATTGTAATTATTTTAAACTCTAGTTCAATATAAAACCCTCTAAATTTTGAATTCTTCAGCTAAAAAATGCCACCATATTGGGCACTTCCTATGACAATCCTGCCTCAGAGCTAAAAATGCTGCCCAGCCAGGTCTCTGGGCTGCAGCCATGGTCCTAGAGAATAGAGGAAGGGTTCCAAGGAAGAATGAATTTATTGCCTTTGCTGAGCTATGGTGAAGTTTTGTTATGATCAAAATATCTTCATAAAATATCTTGACTCCAGGGAACAAGAGCCAGAAAATTCTGAATATTTTCTGCGCAGCAGTTATGTTAACAAGATTTCTTTTGGTTTTCCCACAAAGGCTTTTTTCTTTTTGAAATTGCTTAATTGGTATGAACTATTTCTTACTCATCTGCTCATGAACTGTATTTTACCTCCTATGTTATATTTGTTAAAGACTTTTCAAACAAATGTTTTCCTTCATCCACTTCAACAAGTCAGAAATATTAACATTTTTCTCACCTGTGGTATGTGCATAAGCAGCTGTTGTAATAAGCATAGTGAATTTCAGGAGATGTTGGTACATCTTGTTATAGGAGACTCCAAATGATGAAATAAATAGCTGTAAGATTACTGGAAAGACAAAATGTGTACATTGATAGCAAATGAGAAAATCTTGAACATGTTTAGATAAATAATCTCTGATACAAAAAAAAAGAATTTTAAATGCCAGAGAATGTTAATTACTGGCAATTTAATAAGAAAATTAATTAAGGAACAACACAAGTACAAAGTAAGAATGCCTGTTGTTTTTCTCAGCAGAAAATTGACAGCTTTGAAATACTAATAAAAGCCAAGCTAGAGACATACAAGGCTATTATACAGACTATTATTTCATGGAGAGGTGAGTTTTGGGAAGACATTGAAAAAAAATTGATTTTATAAAGAAAGCACCAAGAATAATCTAGAGCCATAATAATAAAAAAAATTATGTTAAAAAAATTATCAAAGAAGAAAATTAAGGAGGTGGTACATGAAGTGAAATCCCAGCAATAAAAGCAGGCTGGACATGTAGTTAGGATACTGAAGGATTTCTACAATTATCATCTGTCTTTATGTTTTGACTTTGTGGAAAAAGGAGACGATTGAACAAAATATATCATTTATTAATATGATGTACAAACAATAGAAAAAATATACTATTGGCTAAAAATGTTTGGACTAGTAGTGGGAAAGCCAGAGAAAAATGTTATTAATTGTGAGAAAGGTTGTTGGGATCAAGGAGTCAAATATAACCCACAATGTGATGTCTTAAATATTTCACACAGGAAGGATTCTAATAATCCCTTATGAACTGCTTAGTGTGCTGGGTAAAGATTTTCCCAGTTTGCACTTGGCAAGCAGACAGGAGGTTTTTACCACTATACCCATAAAATTTATGTCAGATTATCTGATGAATCATGATATAAGGAAGTTTTGGTTTTCAGCCTGATGTCATTTCTGTAGATGTACCATATTCCTCCTAATTACATTCAAATGGATTAAAAAAAAGGCAAGAAGAGTGGAAACAACCAAAGGAAGAATCAGTGTCTACTTTTAAAACTTTCACAGATTTTAAAACACATGACATAATGGAAACAGCAAAATAAATAAAAAAAAAAAAACAACCAAAACGATAGAATTTTTATAAAGTATAGACTGAAACATTGAAATTACTTTTACTCATACTTTCATATGTTCTGCATAGACTTAGGTGCATTTCCAGGGGAAATCTGATTCCTGAAAATGGAATTAGATATATATGCCAATTAATGATGGTTTTTAAATTCAGTATATACAGACAGTGCAGCCCTAAGTTGCCACTCCATTTGCATATCCTTTGTTTACTATTATTACTATTATTTATTTACTATAGTGGTAGACTACAGAGTGTTTCCAGAAGTCTTATGTGTATAGCCACAATATTTATTTGCCAGTTACATGAATCATGACCTATGCAAGAGACATCTGTACCTTCCTGTGTAGGGCACCCAAAGGTTTGTTTCTTTGTTGCTTTTGTTAACTTTTCTAATGCCATTTTTCACCCTTGAAGGCATTAGTGTTCTTAAAAAAATAAAAGACTAGGATGAAAAATTCTATGGCTGCAGAGTTTCCGGGTGTCCTAACTTCCATTTGAGGGCTTCACTGTCCCAGATGGTAGACTTTTTTCATAAACTGTTTTCAGAATCAGAATCACAGAATCATTAGGTTGGAAGAGACCTCCAGGACATCAAGTCCAACCCAACCCTAACCTCAACTAAACCATGGCACCAAGTGCCACATCCAGTCTCTTCTTAAACACATCCAGAGATGATGAGTCCACCACCTCCCCAGGTAGGCCATTCCAATACTTTATTATCCTTTCTGTAAAAAACTTTTTCCTTATATCCAGCCTATATTTCCCTTGGTGCACCTTAAGACTGTGTCCTCTCCTTCTGTCATTTGCTGCCTGGAGAAAGAGACCAACCTCCGCCTGGCTACAGCCACCTTTCAGGCAGTTGTAGAGACTGATAAAGTCACTCTGAGTCTCCTTTTCTCCAGGCTGAACACCTCCAGTTCCCTCAGCCATTCCTCACAGGGTTTGTGTTCCAAGCCCCTCTCCAACTTCGTTGCCTCCTATGGATGCCTTCGAGTATTTCAAGGTCCTTCCTGAACTGAGGGCCCAGAGCTGGGCACAGCACTCGAGGTGTGGCCTCATCAGGGCCATGTACAGGGGAAGAATGACCTCCCTGCTCCTGCTGGCCACACCATTCCTGATCCAGGCCAGGATGCCATTGGCCTTCTTGGCC
>VZUI01095779.1:0-26447 GCA_013401135.1 Cettia cetti | reverse complement strand
GGAGGGGATTTGGATTCCACATTTCCTAAGGAGGTCCTGCCCCTCCTTAGCAGATACCTGTCTTTCAAACCAAGACAAATGCATATGACCTGAAAATACATATAACACTATATGATACAAATATGGTTAAAGTATAATCTGTGTCTTTCAAATAAAAAGCTTACTCTATATATAGAGAAGTTGAGAGGAGGGACTGTTGAAAAACAACTATTTAAATAGTAAATGAGATAATGCATAAATGAGATAGTACTGCCTAATTTGCTTTGCAGATTAAGATTTTTATACCATTTTTTTGGCTGTGGAAAGCAAGAGGAGCAATATTTTGTGGCAGATTTGTATTATTAAATCTTCAGCAACAACTTTCCCTGAATGCAGGAAATACTATGAACCTCTAAAAAATTCCTGTAAAACTGTTTGATTCACATCAGTTTTCTATCACTAATTGTTTACTATTTAAACATTTCTGCATAACAGATGGAATGCAGTAAGTTTGGATCTCAAACTTATAGTGATTGATTTTCAGGAAACTGACAGAATGTCTTTTACACTATGTAGCTGTTTTCTCAGGCTGTCATCCAGATCACTTTAAAATATCCATGATTTTACTTTTTATTATTTCAGGTAGAGAACATTACAGATCTGTACGGTGTGATATATTCATAGCAGAGGAAAAAGTTTGGGAAGATTGTAACAAACTTCAACAGTGTAGTTCAGAATTGCTTTCTATTCTGCTCTTGATTGTCAGTATGTCAATTTTGCCTTCCAGGAGTGGAAATAAAGCAGTAAAAGACGTTGACTTCCAAACTGATTCCCCCAGATATTTTATACTAGAAAAGCATACGTGGAATGTAGAAAGGCTGTTTAAATGAAAACTCAGATGCTACAGGACACAGTGTAGCTAGCAGAGGGAGGGCCTGTGTATGTATTTTACTCCTTTTTTGGTTTTCTCCTCCTTTGATCTTTAGCTGCAAATATACTGAGGATAGCCAAACTCCACAAGTGGATGTCAACCATCTGGTGCTCTGATGGAACTCTTGAGAGAGATTACTTAGTAACTCATACTGCATTTTACAAATAGAGTTATGATTTGTTCTTCTTCTTTGTCCTCCTGTTTTATAATTTTTCAGTAGGCAAATGTTGGAGGACAGTTTTCAGTCATCTCTGAAAATGCACTTAAAATACAGGACTTTAAAAAAGGCTGACAGGGTTGAAAACATGCAGGCTGTTGCATACTCTTGCATAAAGCTGTTCATTCTGGTAAAACAGGTGGTGGTCAATATGTGTTAGTGCCACTTGAAATAAAGGGTTTTACTCTAATTAAGAATAAGAACTTGTCCTCAGTAATATCCCAGACTTACTATTCCTATAACTACACCCATTTCTGCGACCCATATAAGCATCATATCTGTCCATGTTTTTCAATTTTCACCCTTTCTTGTAAATCTCTTTTCAAGGGTGGGGAATTTCAAGGGTAGGAGCTTAACTGAGGAATTGAATAAGTTCATGTCACAGTTAAACACCAAATCAGTTTAAGATTCCATTGAAATTTGTATATACTTAGACCACCAAGTTAAATTTGAGGCATGTATATCTGATAAAAGTATTGACAGCTGTGTCTTGAAACTGTTCTGACATACCAACAGTGTTTCCAAATGCCTTACAAGTAATTTCACTGAAGCCAACAGAGATAAAATGATTCTTATTAAATGAGAATCTGCAGATTGTTCTTAATTGACTGTTGACAAAATTTCAGGTTCTTGTTAATTCAAAGGTGGTCAAACTTGAATGTCATAATCATTAGGAAACTTCACAAAACTGTCGAAAATACAAAATCTGTCTTTGTTACCTAAATGGACCATTGCCTAAATGATACCTGAGTCTGGTGTACACATTACCCCACCCAGCTGTAAAGGCCAACAAGAACATGTCTTGTAATGTTTCTCCAGCTCCAGGCAGCCACAATGCTTAGCATATTAGGAAAGAATTTTCAAAATGCATTTTTCTGAAATTATGTAGTCTTGATTTTTCTTCTTTTATTTTTCCAGTGTTTGGCTTGTTGGTTTGGTTTTATTAACAGCTGTAGTCAGTATAACATCATATAACCAGATGTGCTACCAAAGGCAGAGAATTTTGCCCTTTTTTTCCCCACTGTCTCATCTCAGAAGCAAATGGAGAGTGTTGAATCACTTTTTGGGAAGGTATTTTCTCAGTGTTTTTTAGTGGTTTCAATACATAGTTGGCTTAAGCTCAATTCTATAGAATTAAAATAACTATAACCCCCATCCCTGAAACTGCCGACTCTGAGTTACAATTTGTAGGTTTTATTTTGGGACACTGGCCCAAGCACTGGCCATCTGAGTTACAAATTGTAGGTTTTATTGGGGGATTTTCATATAAAAAATTCTTCTGCTATTCATTATTTGGTTTCTTTCTGTGCACTTGAAACCTCAAAGAAGATAAATTAGTCTGTCATTAATAGTAAGGTTGAACTCATTTTTTATACGTCTGGAGATGTGAAAGCACTCCAAATGTTCTTTTCTTCTTTTTTTTTTAAATTGTAGTTCTTTGTATATGAAGCCACCATATAGCAATGCACTCATATGAAACACTGAGAACTCTAAATATGATTCTATCAAGTCACTGAAGCTTTTCCAGACATGGCTTAAGTTTCCACAAAAAACAGTGTAATATTTTTAATTGTTTCTCCCCAAAGATATTGTCTGTCCAGTTACCATCAAATACTCCATGTATTAAATATTTTCTTCCATTGTGTATGAACCTAGAAAAATCCAGAGTAACAATTGTAAACATCTTATTAGCATTTATTTGGTTGGGATTTCTTATAGTTGAATTAGTCACAGTGGCAGTCATACTTAGTAAATCTGTGTATGGCATATGTCTTTCGCACGGTATTTTCTGCGTTTTAGATCTAGCCCAGTTATTAAAATAATTTGTTACTGCGGAGAAAAACCCAACAGTGCACACAATAATAGATGGAACAGCTTTTACTTCATCCTTATTTATTTGCATACTTCTTTTGCAGTTTTTGTGAATGTGGAAAACTGATAGTGTTTGAACTATCCATTAATTCTCAAAGATTAACAAGATGTCACGATAAGTTATGTAAATAGCTTCTGTTGACAAATTCACAGAGTCTAAGCAAAACATTTATTAACGGTTTGCAATTATTGTTCTATAATACCCATCTGAAGACAAAAATAAGTCCAGGTAAGCCAACATGAAGAAATATTGAACTGCTGTACACTTCCAGGTGCTTCTTAAGAAGAAATTACCATCTTAGGGTACCAAGGAATGTTGACTGTCACATATTTGTTAAGGCATACCTGGAAAATAAAATTTTATGTTTCTGTTTTCCTTTGCTGGAACCATGTGGTGGTGGATCCAGGAAGGGGAGAAAACAGGAGAAAACAAAAATTGTGTTGGACCTAGAGCCAAAGCTACATATGGACTCAGATTCTGGGCTTTGCAGAGGCTGTTTTGGAGGCTTATGTAATAAGCCTTTCCTGCTTTCATAAATGGCTCATTTTGTTACATTTGCATTAGGCTCATATAGTGATAAAGACTGGGTTTTCAGGACTATATCCTTCTTCTCTGATAATTTTATTATGTTTAAGCTGATTAAAGTGTTTTGCAAACAGTATAGAACAAGAGAAATTGCAGTTGTAAAGGTAAGTCTGCATCATGCCTGTCCTGTATGTCAAGTACATGATAAAACACCTAATCCTGTGGGGAGCATCCTAGTAACAAAACTACTATTAATAGGGACAAATCAAACACACCAGGAGAGACAGCTGATATTTTTGTTCCTGTAAACTATTCTCTTACAAAATGATGAATAAGAGCCAGGTCTTACATACTCTTTTTCACAGCAGCGACATAGAGCAGCAGGAAAAAAGAGCATCACTAATCAGGTACACCTGAATCAGGTACATGCCCAACTCTTACTTAGCCATTTCATTTCAATAAAACTTGGCTCAAAAGGCTAAGATATCTGAAGGTATTAGTTCTGGTTCTATTTTTTTCCCTTAAAATCAATGGGTCTCCAATAAATCATTAAATCACAGAATATGCTGAGTTGAAACGGGCCCATCAAGATCCCTGAGTCCAACTCCTGGTCCTGCACAAGATACCCCAAGAGTCACAGCCAGTGCCTGAGATCATTGTCCAAATGATTTTCAGACTCATCAGGCTTGGTGCTGTGATCAGTTCCCTAGGGATCCTGTTCCAGTACCTAGGCACCCTCCAGGTAAAAAAACCTTTTCCTAATGTTCAGCCTAAATCTCCCCCGACTCAACTTCAGGCCAATTCATTGGACCCTGTCACTGGTCACCAAAGAGAAGAGATCAGAGTCTCCCCCTTCTCTTCCCCTCACAAGTTATTGATAGCAGTGAGGTCTCCCCTCAGACTCCTTTTCTCTAGGCTGAACAAACCAAGTGACTTCAGTCACTCCTGACAAGGCTGCTCCTTGAGGCCCTTCACCAGCCTCATGGCCCTCTTTTGGACGCTCCCTAAGAGCTCAATGTCTTTCTGCATTGTGGCACCCAAACCTGCCCCCAGCCCTGGAGGTGAGGCTGCCCCAGCTCACAGCAGAGCAGGACAATCCCCTCCCTTGCCCAGCTGGCAATGCTGGGCCTGATGTCCCCAGGACAGGGTTGGCCCTCCTGGCTGCCAGGGCACTGCTGGCTCATGGTCATGTCCCCATCGACCAGGACCCCCAGATCCCCTTCCACAGTGCTGGTCTCTGGCTTCTTGTTCCCAGACTATACACACAACCAGGACTGCCTCACCCAAAGCCAAACCCTAAGGCTTCTGCAGGATCAGTCGTAAGTCATCACAAGTGCTTTTGAAAATCTTACATGTTAATTTCAGCAATTCATAGCAGAAGAGGGTCATAGCTGCAAAAGAGCATATTTAAGGAACAGATTGCTCTTCTAATGATACTATTGTTTTAGCTCTTGTGATTTAAGGACAGATAGGAGACAAAACATACTAGTTAAACCAGGTAATTTAGCGGAAAAAATACACAAACTGTTAAGCATGTGAGCACTTTCTTGAGATAATTCTACTAACAGAAAATTTAGAAGATTGGAGGCTAACTTGTAGAGTATTACATAATAGATTAAGGTGTCAAAAAAAAGTTTTCAGGCACATGAAATCTATTAAAGAAGTAACAAATTCCTGGTTAAGATCATTTAGGGCAGCACTTGGGATCTGCTTTCAGTATCTGATTAGGCCTGGTGATGACTGTACATCTTCTGGGACAGGTATTCCTTTTCTATGTAACTGGATTTAAATGGTGAAATTACGTTAGTAATTATATTCATGAACTAGACAGATTTCAGTGAAAAAATTTAAACAAAAAGAAACAGAAGTCAGCACAGATTTGAGAAAGACTGTAAAATAATATAAAATTCAGTCTTCTTTGCATTGGTGTATTTGGTTTCAGTAGGAGTGTGAATTTGGTTTACAGGTCCATCTTTTCTGGATGTCTTTGTTCAAAATCAAGTTGAGACATAAAGATAGAATGCTACTTTTGAGAAAATATTGCACAAGATTAGGATATAATTTTCTTAGTCTTGCTCTAGATTGTCAATGAAGTTCCTAAAGGTCCTGTAGTTGAAAATTTATCATTGTTGCATCATAGGTTATTTTCTCTTTCATGTAGAACTTAATCACATTGACTATCCTTGCCAGAATATCAGTTTATTACTCTTTAAGTTACTGCTTTATCAACGATAATGATATCACGCATGTTACAAGCTGGTATGATAAATTAGTATGTAATAGGTATAAAAATTAAGCAATGTTAAAGCTGATAAATTATAGTAACAATTAGTTAAAGAGATTGATTTTCATTGATTTTCCTGAAATATTTCTCATTTTAATCTAGTGAAAATAGTAAATGACTTAGTTTCTTAATATTTTTCTGGTCAACAAGGCTGCTATAAGGGTAGTTTACTATTGCCATGAAAATAAATTTGTTGTTATTGTAGAGCATGTTTTTCACAGTTTAACTGTGTAGTGACCATTCCTGTCCTCTGTAATTTGACAAACAAAGCACAAAATTATAATCATGATAGGTTAATTTAAAAAGTTTTTTCCAACCTAAATAATTCTAAATTATTCAAAAATGAAAAGGCAACTGACAGCTGAAGTAGCTTCCTAAAGTCATATGTGTTGGGATAGAGCAACCTCTGAGAGATGAATGGAGAATGCGAAGCCAGAAACAGGGTATGTAACGAGTGAAAAGAGAGATATACCCACATATGCCTTGTTCAGATCCATGCCTTCTACTCTAATCTACCTGTCCAGAAGTCAAAGTCTGTCACTGACATCAAAAAATGGTGCAAAATTTGTAGAATGAGGATTGCTAGACCTCTGTGTTAGGCAGCAGATGCCATGTGAGTCTGATGGACAAAACCAAGGGCACAGCAGGACATTCTTACATTATGCATAGAGCACAAGAACATTACTTGCTGAAAAGTGTATCTACATATTCCTAAGGAACAGACAGTACCATTTTTGCAGTTTTTTGTGGCAGTGCAACTCAAATTTAAGGCTTTTTTAGTGTGCTGCCATACATGCTGTTCTATTCTACCTTGGGTATATAAAAGTACAAGCATCTGGTGATAACTGCGTTAAGCTTCCCACAGTCTAAAAAACCCCAAACAACCAACCAAAAAACTATATTTCATATTGTGATATTTATCTGGGAGGTCTGCTGTACCAAGTAAATCAGTGTTTGCAGGGGTTGTCTCTTATATTCATGCTGTTAGTGTGGTCCTCTCAGACTTTGAGGCATTTTGAGCTAGATACACATTGTTCTAATTATGCTTACTTCTTTCTCCAAGACATTGCTTTCCAATGCACCTCAGAACAGAATCCTGGTGTTGACTTTAGTTGTTGCTATGAGAGAATAATAATTGTGCCTTGATTTTTCATTTTAGTGACAGAGAAATTAAAAAAAAAATTGTAAGTATCAGTTGGACACTTAAAAGTAAAAATTCAGTTTACTATTGCCAGCATTTAAAATTTTCAGTACTTATGCTGGTGTCTCACACTCTTTTTTGCTTTCCTTTTTTTCCCCCTGCCCCAAATGTGCAGAGATTTAAAAAGAAAAACACAAGAGAAGATCTAGATTTGACTAAATTTTCAGTGATTCCACAATGAACTCAAAGAATGTTTGTGTTTCAGATGAGAAAAATTCAAAAGAACATAGTTATTGAAGAGGTGTTTGAGATAAGAATTTTTAAATAAGACCAAGTAAATGCAAAAAGGAAGTGGATTACTAAAATTGTAAGCTTTCTTTAACTAAAATTTAGCTTTTTCTTTTCCTATATACAAGTAATGACAACACTGATAAATATAGTTAAATATAGATAAAATAGTAATTTCATCCAAGCTGTTCTCATGTGGTCAACAAGTTCTACATTTGATTTAAGAATCAGGGGCAAATTGTAGTTTTAGGCTGATATGTTGTGTTTTTACTCTCTTTTTTTTTTTTTTTTTTTTTTTTTTTAAGTTAGAAGAGTGGAGAAAATGTTACAAGCAAATACTCATAGAATCATAGAGGATCCTGAGCTGGAAGGGACCCACCAAGATTGTCAAAGTCAAGCTCCTGGCTCTGCACAGGACAGCCCCAAGAATCCCACCATGTATCTGACAGCACTATCCACAACATCCTAGCTGTAGTTTGTAGTTCTCACTGAAGAAAATCCACTGTAGAAACAAGTGGTCATAATTTCTCTTAACACTTATTTTGCTCTCTTATGCTAATAACATGAGGAGTTGCAACAATTCCTACAAACTACAAAGTAGTAATTGCATATTAGTGAACCTAAACACAGGTAAGATGACACAAAACATGCTTCAAGCTAGAACTGTTCTTGTTTTTCTGTTCTTTACTCCTTGCAACTAGCAGAGAAAGACTTTTATCCCTGGCCATCCCTGAGTCCTGGTTATGCTGACAGCCCATGAAGAAACAGCTCTTCCAGAAGAGATGTAAGCAGAAGGAAAGTCTCAAAGCCATCTCTGTGCCCATTCTCCCCATTCTATTTCACTCAACTCTTCCTGTTTCACTTTTCATCAATAACTTCAATGAAAATAATTATGGCAATGGCACATAAAACAAAGCACCCACGCAGACGTAGGAGGTGAGTAGGCAGCAAAACATGTTTTCTACATAAACTGAGTTTTTGCAATCTGGGAATCTTGGGGATAACAAATCCTCATCCTGCTATTAGTTTTTACTCTAGACAGCTTAAAACCAAAATTTTTTCTCTTAAAGGGATACGCTAGAGTTATTGAGCCATTACACAGTATGAAAAGTGCAGAGCAAATCACATCAACAGTGAAAGATTTACTCCTCACCTCTTGTTTCCTCATTTCTTTTTCCCCCTAATTCAAGAGGTGTTGGAGAAAAGTGGTTGTTACTTCAGTAAGCTCTTTTCAAAAAGACTGAAGAACAGGTTTTTGTTTGCTGGGGAAACTAGAACAAAATAGCAAGCCTCAAACATATTTTTTCAGTTTAAAGTGTGATGCATCTGTAAAGGTCTTTTCATTGTTCTGATGGTTTACTGGGTCATGTCTGAGCTTTTAAAGATCTTGTAGTTATGGTCTGTTAGCTGGAGCTTCAAGTACAATTAGAAACAAATAAACACTTACTAAATGTATAAATAGTCTGCTAATAGGACTCATCTGAAATCCCAGACCACAGAAATGTGAACTCAAACTTTTATATGGGTCACCATAACCTTGCTGCAGGCATCTCAGATACCACTAGGTTAATAATTCTTTTGATATTTTGCAATAATGACAAATAAAACTTTCAAAATACTGATGATATTCTGAACAGCTGTGTCAGTTGGTACAATAGGGCTGTCTTCTGGTGACTACCAGGAATGCTGGCTCACCTAGGTGCTGATGGGTCTGTTGATATGCTGGCCTGGGAGACACCTCTTCCTGCTGCTTCATGCGCAAGGAGCTTCGCAGGCTCTTGGTGGGCACAGGCTGGGGTGCAGTGCAGCAGCATGGGCTGAAGGAGGGCACTCTGCCATTACACTGGCACTGTACCCTGAGTGGCATGTGAAACAGAGCAGAACTAAAGAGATCTTCTCCTACATGGGAGCAAAAGGACTGGTGTAGCCAGAGTGCCTTTGTTTTGCTGGAGCCATTATTATTTACAAGGGTGAGGTGTTCTTACAGCCATAGTGTTCTTACAGCTGTTCAAATGGACCATTTTTTTTCTGCATATCAATAATTTGGGTTTTATTGAGGAAACTCAACAGGAGGAACTTCTCCCTCTGGTGGGTCTTGGGCCCACAGCATTCCCAGCTAATGCAGGAGCAGTGTCAACTCCATGCTTTCAGGCAATTGATGGACACATGGGGCTGTTTTACAGAGAAGGCTTTGTGACTCCAGCAAAGTGGTGTTTGATGTGGCTGCATCTTTTGGTTTGCTTCACTAGTTTAGGCTCTAGAAGTCTGCATCTCTAGTCACTGCATAGACAAAGTTTCATGTATGAAGAAGGTAGGGTTTTCTACCTCTTTTTTCTTTGGTTCATCTGTGTACTTCTTTTGTCTAGTGCTAAGCGTCAGCTTCAGCTTCAGTTGTTTCATAAGATTTTTCAGAGGCTGCTCTAATATTTTCAGAGGGTTTCTCATGACCTAGAAGTAAATTTCTAATGAAAAATTTTGCCTACATTATGACCTGCTGTGGGAGAAGAACTATTTCCAATAAATCCTGTCTACTAAATCTTCTCCTATTTGTTTTGTATGAATTCCTCTTCTGTTTGGGGCACAGGAATCAGAATTGTCTCAATCACTGTCTGAAGAGACAGAGTAAACCATGAGATGTGGCTGTTCTTTCTAGAAATAAATATGTAATTGATCCTGATTATAGTATACAACTGTGGAAGCCACCCAAGAAGAAAGAGAGATGGCTCCCAAGCCTGAAGATAATAGTCTTGTGGCCACAAATTTTAGGTTTTGAATGGAAACTTGAGCATCAAGAAGAAAAAAGCCTCTTGGGGACCCAGTAACAGAGTGGACTAATATAGGAGAAATGAAAGCACACCGTTGAGCTCCCTTGACATAATTTTCTTTGCCACTAGGGACTACATGGGAGTAAGTAAACAATTTACTGTAATGACTGCTTTGCTGAAGGACCTTTTCCTGTGGTTCATCACTGAGGATGTACTTGTGCTGGTGTGCTCTGAGATGGGGCAGGGGAAACTGGGGTAGGTCTGTCTGGGCGTTTCAATACACAGATGTTTACAAACAGGCAATGCAAGCACACGTTGCACCATGTGTGGCTTCTCTCACCACATGCAGTCCCAGGGGGTCACTGCATTCTGCAAGCCCCGTGCTAGGACAGGGCAAATGTATCAGCAGCATAATGTTTCATTAATACTGTATGTCAGGGCTTTCACTATGCCTTTTGATTTTGTGCACAATTGGCCACTAAAAAGTCTTCCGAACAGGGTGAGATCTCCACCTATCCCCAGTTACCCTGTCTGTATGGGAGATTAAGCTGATGATGCTGATGGTCACCTAAGGAATACAAAGAGACCAAGCGTTTGAACAGTTTGAACAGTTAATTAAAGAAATATTATGACCTTTCTGAATTTGTTGATATTGCTGTTAAGGAAAAAGAAAATCACAAATCTGGATGCCCATTCAGTTAATGTGAACCATCTGTCTGCTTTGGTCTACTTTTTTGGCAAAACTTTTACTTTTGTGGTTCTTTTTCTTCTCTTTCTGATTATGAAACAATCCCCAGTGGTGTGTCAGAAATCACTGTTATAAATGCTGACAATTGTTCTGGGGTTAGCATTAAAGGCTTTTAAAACCCAAGATATGTCTAAAGCTGTGTATTTAGTCATTGGCTTCAAATGCAAGTTGCCCTCAGTTGTGAACATGCTACAAATTTTTTTAACATAGATATGATTGTAAAATGCAAATCAGAACTTGGTCTTTGGGACTCCACTCCTAAGGAGAAGGGAAGTTTGCCAAGGAACCAGTTGAATACTGTGGGGTGGCTGGAGGTCCACAATCCCAGCTGGTGAAGGTGGAGGGAGGCAGAGGTTCTTTGTAACAACAAATCTTTGCCCTGAAGACAAACAGGGACAGAAATGGTAAATAACTCTCACAGCTGTGCACAAACTGTTTGAAAAGGAAAAAGTGTGCAAGGCTGTTTTGCAGACAGCAGATTAATGCTCCTGCCTAAAAGATTTGGCTTCTTTTGCATATAATTCTTCCAGCCTTGATTTAATGGGTGTTTGCTGATTTTATGCCTGATTGGATGAGACTAGGATTTCACCCATGGCCTCTTATGTGCACCTTTCAGTTGTTGAGAAAAAAGGAGTGTAAAGGAACAGGAAATGGGTTTAAGTCTGCCTCCAGTGAACTAGCAGCTGTTTTGCCTACAGCTGAACTGGTTTTTAAAAAGGAATCTACATACTGTGGCAAGAGAAAGGAGGAGAATGTTTAATCTAGTGTTCTGGGGAGTTTTACAGTATATTTTAAGATTTGAATCTCAAACATATTTAGAAAAAAATGCACATGGAGGAAAAAAATAGTCTATTCGTATGCTGATTAATTTTAAAAAGTACTGGTTTTTTTCTGTTCTGAAAGTAGAAATCTTGACTCTCTCCTGGGATGTACTGGATGAGCTGAAGATGCCTTGTTCCAGCTTTTTGCTGCTGTTGAGATTATCTTTCTATTTCTAGGGCCAAATAACATTGAACAAAGGCAAAATAAAATGTAATATTCTCTTTGTCTCCAGCTCAGTGTTCAAGGATAGACATCTTTTCAGTTTGCAGCATCTCCAGAAAACCTTTGCCTATTTCCATTAATATCAAGTGAAAGTCTTTTCTTCCTTCAGTGGGAGCACAATTGAGTCATAATATAAAGTTTCTTGAAAGCAATGTCTGATCCTGTTTTCTTTCACTTTTTACTTTTTCCTCCACATGTCTATTATGGAAATTAACAAGTAACAATATTTTATTATTCTCTAGCCTTTTACTACACTCTTTTTTCTATTTTCAAAATTCAGTCTGTTGTTCTGGCACACAAGAATGGCCAGTGGAAAGACTTAGTTAATAATATTTGGAGAGTATTACAAACAAAACCAGGGAAATACGTCACTGTGAGACAGGTTGAAGTAAGCTGAGTATTCAATTCTGCCTGTGCCAGCATTTTAGAAGTATATTTTTTTTCCAACACTGGTGGTTTTCACTTCTATTTTCATCAAGAGATTCTGCATCTTCATTGAAATCTACAAGGGAAACATGAAGGGTTAATTCTATTTTTACAAGCAGGAGATTGTGTAAAATGTTGGTATTGAACAGAGTGTTTGACCATAGCAAAGTCAAACATGATTGGACTCTCTAATGCTTGACATAGTGTAATAGGTTTTCTGTTATTTATGCATGTCAAAATTTAGCTTCCAACACTAACAAACTGATGTCATTCTAGTTCTGGTTTGAATTAACAAAAGTCAGAGCTTTTCTTCCTACTCTCATTTTGTAATAACACTGCCAATTAAGAAATAAGACACCAGCCACAAACAAAGAAGCAGTTCCTTCTCTAATGAGTTTGTGGTCTGAATTCAATAGGCCTGATGGTCACCAGCTGTTTTACAGCATCAAACTTGTATTTCCATCTTAAACTGGATGTCCTCGTGAAATGTAGTTCCATTTGCTTGGGGAGACTTTCTCTTGTTTTTGTGAACATACTGGAAATTAGAATTATGATCTGTATAATTACACAAAAGTCTGAGCAATCATTTACTCTATGTCTCTCTTTAAAACCAGATGTTTTCAGTTCTTCTGCTCACTGAAGCCTCCACTTCTGGTGGTGTTTAGGAATTTCTTTATTTGAAGAAAACCAGCACAGGTTTTCTTCAAATAAAGTGCAAATGATTTCAATGAAGAATTTTGTAATTTTATTCTAAATAATCTCTTTCATACAAAAATTTTATTATTTTCTGACAGGTACTACATTTCCTCACAGGTCTTCAGAAAAGAATAGCTGCTGCTTTCACACTCATGTTGTATGTGAAGCTGTCTGCAGCAATTATGAAAAACTTCTGGCAGGACTGAGTCAGGGGATTCCAAGTAGGAAGACTTTGTTGATCATGGCATACCTTTTTGGTGCAGATTATTATGTCTTTTCCATGAAATTTCTGGCTTCTTCATATTGGGACAGCTCATCTTAGTAGGAATACACTCACTTTGCATACACACTGTAGATTTTAATTACCATTTGACATTATTTTCTGCCACATCCATACCAAGTACTAAGCTGGCCATAATCTTTTTAGCTGAACTCAGACTTGTCAGGATCATTGCATGATGTTATACCTTTAAACATGGATCCTTTTTATTTTAACACACTCCAAATTTCAGATAATGATATTTTATCTCTATTTCTACCGATTCTATACTTATTACAACCAAAGTCTGCAAGTGTTTACTTGTGCCTATTGCTTGGTGAATAAGTACTGCTGTCTTTTCTTTAATATACTTATCCATAGCATAATAGGAAATCACAATGCAGAGTCAGACCATAAATAGAACATCTCATTTTAGGGATGGAAAATGTAGAGATTTCTGAGCTTGATATAAAAACAGGCCATGTGTCATATTTTCAATCCCTGTGTGCTGTGTGATTCCTTTGAGGAGAGTCTGAGGGGGCTGGGGCTGGTTCAGCCTGGAGCTCTAAGAAGGCTTGGAGGGAATCTTATTAAGATGTGCAAGTACCTGAAGGGAGTGCACACGGAGGAAGGAGCAAGACAAGCCCAGTGACAGGGCCAGAGGTGATGAGCACACACTGCAACAGAGACAATTCTCTACAAACAGCAGGAAACACTTTTTCACTGTGAAGGTGACCAAGCATTGGCACAGATTGCCCAGGGAGGCTCTGGAGGCTCCATTCCTGAAGATATTCAGAAGTCATCTGGATATGGTCCTGGGCACCTGACTCTGGGTGGCCTGGAATGAGCAAGGGGTTGGACCAGACAGCCTGCAGAAGTCCCTTTCAGCTTCAGTCAGTTTATGGTTCTGTCCTTCTGTGCATGGCTTTCCTAGGGTCTCCAGTGAAACTGAGCTGAATCACTCATGTCTTGTTTCACAGACTGATTTCCACATTATAGAGATATCCATAACTGCCATTTAAATTTTTGATGTGGTATCATAATGCATTATGAAATAGAAAAGACAAGTTTTCAAGTGAAAAGCATAGAGATCAAATTTTAAATTAACAGTAGCAGCAAAGGAAACAATAGCAAATAAACAGAATTATGAGGGAAGTTGATTGCAAATCTTGTACAGATTAAGCAACTGTAAACAAGTTACTGAATTACAGAAATTACTAGAGTCTATTGATTTTTAAAACTGGGCATTGTTAAATGGTTGCTGTGGTCATCTAAGATAGTTTAACCTTTGGTGGTTGTATGAAAGAAACTTGCCATTCAGCATTACTCTCCATCTGCTTTTGCTCACATTTGCTAGTGTTGTGGCACCAGTTTCTTTTGCAAGCTTCAAAATTTCCGTTACAACAGAAATATTTTAATTTTCATATTTGTTCAAAAGTCAGCCTGTATTTTTTTGCAAGCATCACAATTTGGCAGTTGATATAACAGGGGATTATATATACCTGATTATAAGTAATGAAAAATAGCTGCAGTACATGCTTGGATTTCTTTTTTTCTTGCTGCCAGTCTCATCTTCTGGCTCTGCTGTCCTGTAGAGGTTAGACCTCTCTATCCTACTACTTTGTATTCCTCCCTTTTCTAACGGTGTTCTTTCACTCTGCTGTTCCTTGCAATCTCATGAGATCACTGACCAATATATGGTAACACCACAGAGGTGTTTGAAATGTCTGCTGGACAAAGATGTGTACTATTTCTTCCACCTCCCAAAAGCAACACAACTCATCCATTTGCCTTAATTTATGATCTCTCTAGTCTGTGTGGGAAAGGGTTTGTGTCTATGTGTCTACATCACCATCCCCTCAGCTTGCAGTACTGCAGTAGGTTCTCAAGGTCCTGAAATTCTTCCTTGGCTTACAACTGTTACACAAGCAAGCATGGAGTTTCCTTTCTCCCTGCCTTTTTCTGACTGGCACCAAAACAGAAGTCAGATATATTCTTTTAGGGTTACTTAAAACTGAAACAAAGTGATTTCCACAAAAGAAGTAATTTGCTATAGTGCTCAGTTATTCCCTTGCATTCTTTGCTGTTTCCATCTAAAGCCTAGTGCTTCCACAAGTCTTTGGAGTAAGCTGGAGAAAAGATTACAGCTTCTTGGTTCTCGGTTACAGTATTTTTATTCCTAAAGGACTGTATACTAGGAGATGAAATAGAGGTTAAAATGAGATATTTTTTTTCACCCTCTCTTTTGGAATTCATAATTTAAATTGCAAGCACCAACAACCATTAATTGTCTATTGCACCTTGGGGAGCAAAAGTCAGGTGCTAGGAAACTCTGCATTTACAGGGTTTACAATCTCACTGCAGTCATCTTGGTGTACTGGGATAGCTCACATGGCTGGAGTGCTGTGATGGATGGAATCAGATTCATTAGGAAGGACAGGCTGGGAGAGTGAGGAGATGGAGCTGCCCTTTGTACAAACAAGCAGCAGGAGTGTATGGAGCACTATCTTGGAATGGCAGGCGCACATGAGGGTGTTGAGGAAGGTGTCTTCTACAGAAGACATGCTTAGGAAAAAGAAGACCTGCTTCAGAGAAGATCTTCAGATCTTCAGATATGGTCTTCAGATAGCTCTAAGAAACTTCACTTTCATGTGCCCTGGCCCTTGGGGCTCTTCAGTCACTCTGCTATCAGCTGCAGAGTTCATGCAGTAGAACACAAGCAATTCAGTAATTTTCTGGACTCTATGATGATGATGATGATTGTTGCGCAATGCTGTCCCGAGGGAGACGCAGTGATAACCACGGAGTTGAAGCAGGAAAAGAGGAAGTTTAATTTTTTCTACAACTTATATAGATTTCTAAAAAGGGGACCAGATTGGAAGACTGAGGTTCAACCTCTTCAACTCCACTGGTCTTAGAAAGTGTCCATCAAGATTCCTTTCACAGAAAGGAATCCAAAAAAGACGATAACAGTTCTGTAAACATTACTTTGTTTACATAAAATTTTTGACTCTAAGGCTGAAGGCTGGAAAACAAGGCGACAGATGATAATGATGATTTCCTGACATCAGTGACTGAAAATCCAAAGAAATTCTGTTTTTTCTGTTAATTTCACAGAAAAATTAGTTGATAATGTGAATATTGGGAAGAACCATGACTGCAGTTGTCACAAGACAGTGTAGTTCAATGTGTACAAATGCCCAGTGGGGGGAATAGAGAAGATAAAGCCAGACTCTTCTAGTGGTGCCTGGTGACAGGACAAGAGACAAAGAGAAATATGGGAAATTTTACAAAAAGAGAAGAAAAAAAAATCTTAATGTTTGGACAATTAAACAGTGCACCAAGTGTCTTAGGCAGGTATTCTTGGAGATATTAGAAACCCAACTGAACAACAGTCCTGGTAAACTTACTGTAGCTGATATTGCTTGAGCAGGGGTTTGGACTAAATGACTTCCAGAGATACCTGCCAACCTCCAAGATTCTGTGATGTGAATCTGTGATAAAAATATATTCCAAAGCACATTTCACGGTAAATTTTAGAAAAGCTTATTCATAAAGAAATTATGGGAGGAATCCCAACTGACAAACCAATTTGAAAGCGTTCCTTTTTGAAAAATACAGGAGCATCAGATTTCTTTAGCCTGTTACGCTCAATACCATACAAATAGCAGAACATGCTCCTATTTATTCTCCCATACACTTCTGTGGCCCTTTCTCCCATGGCTTCACTGCTGTGCAGGTGAACTAAGTATCACAGTCAGCTGTCATATAACTCGGACTAATGTGCACCATCAATTAATACTATTATTCACAAGCTGTCAGTTGGGGTGATGACTTCCAGACCATCAGCCAAGTATAAAGGAGATCAATACAAAGTTAATTAGGAGATGATGTGTTGACAATGACCAGCTCTACCTTCTCATAAGGCTAGGACTGGACAAAGAAGGGAATAGCCCAGTGCTTAGGGGAGCTGAAACAGTGATTAGCAGTTGCTCAGTCAGTCTGGGGAAGCTGCTGAAGTTGTTGCTATGTCACAGTGATGGTTTTAAGGTCTGTGTGGGAGCCCTGTTCTGGAGCTCTGCAGCAGACCAGTTCTTGTTGGCCCACCTGTACTTGAGCACTTCAACCCTTATTCTGGTTTGTTCACTAGGTGGCTATAGATATTGGCACAATATAATCATACCTCTCTGTGAGATTTCACCTTGGAAAAAAACTGAGGCACTTCTGAGCATCTCAGAACAAGTAACAATAGATGTCGAGAATGTGATGGAAACAGGGGATCTGGTAACTTGCTAGTTATGGAACCCATCTTGTCATGATGCTAGAAATAAAAATGGAGCATTCCTAACCAGAAGAGAACATAACTCCCAAACATATACATGTATTGTGTAAGACTCAGTCCATGACAGCAAATTGTTGTGGAAACCTCTTATCCAGTGTCATTGGTTATAAGTCATTTCCCCACTTGGACCTCGCAATATACTATAATCCTCACTCACTGCTTTTGTCTCTACATGGTTACAAGAAAGCCACAAAACTGTATCTTTGTTGACAAATGAAATTTTCTTGTTTATCGTGATGTGCAGGTGTTGGTGCAAAGACCACTACTTGTTCATCTGACAGTTTATCTAGTGTGAGATAGCCAGGGTGCACAACATTGCATTGGCTAAGCAACTGCTAATCACTGTTTCAGCTCCCCTAAGCACTGGGCTATTCCCTTCTTTGTTCAGCTCTAGCCTTATGAGAAGGTAGAGCTGGGCATTGTCAACATTTCTGTTGGAGTCTTTGTTCAGATCAGCTGACAGGGCAAAACCACAACCACAAGAAGGGGTGTAATTTTTGGCTTTTCTTTTTTTGTCTAAGTAAAAAACTTTAGATGTAATAGCCTCATCTGTTTGTTAGCTTTAAAAACAGGAAGAAGAACTTCTAAAGTTTCTAGATTTATTTTTTTTCTTTAGAGATGATCAGTGTGAGTCAGTCATTCCTTCCGCCAAGCTGGAAGTATTCATAATGCCCAATGGTCTCTAATAATTCCTATGGAACAAATATTTTTACCTGTGGAGGACATTTTTGTCCTTGCAGATTTTCAAATTGGCAAGGCTTTTTGGTTGGAAAGCAAATCAGGAATGACAAAGTGATGCTTTCTCTTTCATGCAAATTGGCTTCTAAAGAACAGAATATACTGAGATTTTTCTGTCCCTCCCAGGTCTACATTCTTTATGTCCATTATTTGGGTCCTATACTCCCTTAACTTGGGAGTACATAACATTTCAGTTTGAGAAGCTGCACTCTTCTCACACCAACTGCAGGGCAAACCAGGAAGAAATAGACTGAAGTATAACACTGGGAAATGCCAACCAATTAAACCTTAACTGTTTAAACAACACTAAATATATAAACATCTACGCTTATTAGCCTGCTACTTTCTTGCTGAGGAATGAAATGGATGATTCCAAACAATAAAAACCATTTTTTTTCAAGATTTTCAACAACTGCTTGAGTGCCACAACATTTACAGATAAGAACAAATTGGTGTAGCAAAGAAAAAAATGGCCAGTTTTGCCCATGAAACAAGGTGAAAGTCAGATCAATTGGCTATGCAGAAACACTGTGGAGCTGCCATTCTGGTTTTTCATCATGTAGCCAACAAGTTATGACCTGTAATCAAAGTAAGCAATACATTACAGAGATTTTTCTTTGTTGCTTGTAATCTGTTGAAATGCTGGCATTTAACCTGAGTGGGCTGAGGTACCCTGTGGCAATACCTGCCTGTACAGCTTTAAATATATATTTATCCTGTGGCCCATATATGTATGCTATATATCAGAAAAACAATGAGCAGCTGGAGCAGCCTTTTTGAAGGAAGTGTAAAAGTAAAGCTATACGTTTTGTGGTATTCAGCAATCTCTAGCATTGAGTGAATGTCCTGATTTCCTTTGCAGTTGTAAAAAAGAGAGTATTCTTTATTTTGTTATGAATTTGTAAAACTGCAGCCACAGTTCCTTCAGGCAAAAATGCCATATGTATGTCAGCTCTCTTGTTTTTGTGGTGGTGGGTTGGTTGTTTTTGGTTGCTTTTCATTTAAATCTCATGCACTTCCTATTTGAGGTTGCAATTGGGACTGCTATTGCTGTGACCATGTCTTTCATTTGTGTACATATGTACACATTGTTGCTCTATTCAGCATGTTTCAACAGAAGCGATGGTTCCAGCACTGGCAAAGAGAAAGGTCTGACACAGGCAGGAGGAGGTACCCAGCAAAGAGGTGGAGTACTGCATGATTTCAGGCCACCCAAAATTCCAGCCCAGCAGCCAGGTGCATGCAGTAACTTCCAGCTGTAGGACTCCAGACCCCAAGGATACAATGCTGACATGGTGTCTGCTAGTTCTTTGCTCACTCAGGAGACAGAAAAGGTCCTGACACAGCTGAACTAGACCTGTGACAGGAGGTCTCTCTTAAAATGGGCAACCCTTCTTTGCAGGTTTTTGCTAGTTTTTTAGGCCCCTGATAAGGGGTTTCATTATCTGTTTCAATCTCAAGAACCCCCTGGAAAGCTACTTTATAGCAAGATAAGGCACATGCAGGTCCACTTCACTGAATTACAAAACACAGGCGCTAATGATTTTCAACAGCACTGAATAAATCTTCCTTTTCTTGTCTCACTTCCTTTTTTCCTCTCATTTTCCATCTCTGCGCATATCGTCATATTTGGCTTTGTCCTCTGTTTTCTACAAAGTTCTGCAAAAGTAAAGTCATCTGAGGGAGAAAATGTCTGCAGGGCATTTATTTGTACACAAATAATATTCTACCATGGTAACCCTATTTTTTTTTCATTGTGCAGTCCTCTGTATCATGAAATAGCTTTTGAACAGCTGGGCATTTTCCCCTGCTTCTTCTGCAGCTGATATCTCAAAGAAATCTTAGAAGTATATTTTTGCAGGCACAGAACCAAAAAAGAAAAGAGACACCATCCATAGAAAAGGTTTTCTGCCGTTGTTAGTGGCTTTTCTTCATGACAATAAGTAAGTTACTTATTTAAAAGCAATCAGTGATGTTAGTTCACTCATGTTTAATGTTATAGGCATAATTATACTTAGTTTTACAGATTTACTGTAGCATCTGGTACAAATTACTGTCCACGGTGTTTTGTTATTTTTGGATGATAAATTTTTATTTACAATTTTTCTCTTACCTTATTCATTCTGCAATGTCCAAAGAGAATAATGGCACTTGAATGTTTTTTGAGAAAAAAAAATACTTTTCTATTTTTAGAGCTAAAATTTGCAGCAGAATACAGGTAGTCTATATTGGAAAGAACAATCTCCTTGGCCAAGTGGACACTGCTCCAATGTGGTCCTTAGATAACTAACCCAGACCCTAACTTTAAACAAACTTGCAGGGAATAAGACCTGTTCAGGATTACAGACATGTACTGAGTTACAGCTTTGTCTTGAGCCCAGATGCCATCCCAGGTCTTTGGGTTGAGCAAGATGTTGCTGGCATTTCAACTCTGAGGTCTTTGATTTCGCTGTCCCTAAACCAAATCCTGACTCTAGCTTTCTGCAAAGTAAATGATAAACCTCTCCAGTTCAAAATGTATTATGTCCTTCTACTCTACCCTGTACCCATCTGGATTTTCCTGGAATTTTATCTTCATGGGAAAACTTCGCAATTTACAAGGTAGAGTTACACTGGTAATTGTTGTATAACTGCCTGCTCTAGTACGTCTTGTTTCAGAGTACTGAGAATCCTTTTTAAAATATACTTGTGTTGGAATTATCTTTGCAAGTAATCCCTATTCTATATTTCACAGATTCACAGAATATGGTGAGTTGGAAGGGACTCACAAGGATCATTGAGTACCGGTCCTGACCCTGCACAGGACACCCCAAGAGTCACACCAAGTGTCTGTACTTATTTAAACTCATCTTTTCAAGTAGACCAGCAAAGGCTGTTTTTTCATCTAGAAATAATTAACTTTCAGTAACCAGACACTCACAGGATAGCTTTTATTGAAGCATTTATTTTTGTTCTCACCTGAGTAGCTGAAATGCTCACTAAAATGCCTGAATCTTACTGTAGGTAAGATACTGTGGGTTTGTCAAGGAACCAAAACCTCCTTGAATACTGATCCCAAACCCCAAAATATGGAATATTAATATTTCTTCCTTCTTTTTCCTGACTTTTCATTTCCTAACTGCTCATCTCTAGCAGAGCATCTGGGGAATTCTAGAACAGAAGGGCTCAGCTTTACCTTGCAAGGTCTTCTCTTGTGGTAGTTTCAGTCTCTTGCTAGTGACACAAGGTGCTGTAGCTTGGATTTATGCCAAGAAACTCCCTTACAGGCATGCATGTGGAAAGGCTACTTTTTCCTGCTACTTTTTCTTCTGCAGTTCTCATGACTAGGAGATTGCCCATCTCACCTTGGCTCTTCTGCTTTGCCAAGGATGGTGCTACTCCAGCTCCTACCTACTGGCTTCCTTTTCTCTGCAAGACTGACCAGCCTGTGGTGTGAGGATGTAGAAGAGACTCTTGTAGAACTGCATTCCCTAGGATGGATCAAGCATGGATGTTCTCGTGACATTCCTGATCATTTACACCAACTGCAAAATCAGTGACTTGTGTGCCCTCCGTTGACTGAAAAGGACAGAATTTACAGCTAAAAGCAATATCCAGTGGCCTTCAGGGGCCATTACCCAGCCAGCAGGCTCACTCTCTGCCTTGTAATCAATGTTTGGATACTGTACAGTCAAGTCACAGAATCACAGAATAATAGAATGGTTGGAGTTGGAAAACACCTTTAAAATCATCTGGCCACTAACCTAATGCTGCCAGGTCCTTGACTAAACCATGTCCCTAAGAGCTACATATGTCTTTAAATTCCTCCAGGGATGGTGAATGAACCATTTTTCAATCAGCTGTCTGTTTTAAAAAAGAAAAAAAAAATCATAAAACTCAGATGTGAGAGCAGTTGTAAAACAATCATTAGCTATTAAACTGAATATTTTGTGGCTAGCTATTTCTCTGGCACCTGAATGGTGGTTTTTTTTTTTTTTTTTTTAAAAAAAGAGGAAGTTGCAGTTTGCTGGTGCCAGCAAAGATTTTACAAAGTGACAGATCACTGGGAATTACCGTATTTAGTAACTTCACATACAGGTGTCATTCTTGACTGTTCCTTTTACTCTTCTTCATGAAACCGCGATGATGTACAGCAAGACCCCACTTTGTTCAAGCAGCTGGCTTTCCTTTACAGGGAATTAAGTATAATCTTAGTAAAATAGTACAGAAATTATAAAAAGTAGCCTGATTCTGTTAATGTAAGAGAGTACTTTTAATGTATGAGAGGGTTCCTGTAGTCACTTTGTTGCCCCTCACAAAGAGTCAGCTTTACTGAGTGATGCCTTCATGCCTAGCTTAAACTTTTCTGAGGTTTGCCTCCTGGTCTTTTCCCTATTTTGAGTAGCCTGCAAATTGCAGAATGATTGATTTTTTTTTTAAGGATTGCTCAGTTCAGTCACTAACTAAATCCTTATCTGCAAGTACAGCACTGCTTACAGATATACATGTATCTCATACATATACATTTATACAGCAAATGCTGACTTTATGTATAAAACAGATTAACCCCCTCCTGTCTGTTGTCGTGGCTCTATATCAAAACCCTCAGCAGCACCCAATCTTGCCAAGGTGAGTCGCAGCAGGATTCCCTTTACATTCCCTCAGCATATGAACCAGCATATGAACCAGCATTGGACTGATTGCAATTTCCATTAATGAAGTCAGGTGCTCCTCAAGATCGGTCACCAACCCTCAGCAAGCTAGAAGTAGTAGAGAGCTCCATGGGTCTCCATGTGTTGTTTTCAGAACATCAATTGGTAGATGCAACTTTAGTGCACAGAAGAGTAAATACACAGAATCAAGACACAGTATGTTGGAACAACATGACAAACACATGCACTTTGTTAAGGAGTAAACCATGTTGGGCTGTGCAGGTCAGGCATTGCAAAGCTTTACAGAGAATCAGTTCAACAGAATGTGAACAAATTGCCTCTCTGAGCCATCCCCAACAGCAAACAGACGTACCTGCTTTTCTGATGTACACGTGGAGCTCATGCCATAGACAGCAGTGGAAGAGTTTTCCACAGTGTTCAGCTGGCAGTTGCAGTTTGCTAAAAACAGCACAATGTGATAGCAACCAGAATAATACTCCTGAGAGCTTCTCCTGCTCATCCCATGGGTACATTTCTTCTCTTACGCCACCCTCAAATGGTAAAAAATATGGGAACAGAAATGTCCAGCATAGCCACTGGCTGCTATTACCTTCTCCCTTGCCAGTGGAAGTATTCCTACAGCATGACATACTTCCAGAGAATGGAGAAGACAGAAGCTGCAGAAACTGGCTCATAGGCGAGATAAGAATTGCCTGGAATTGTGAAGCACAGGACCCAATGGGCAAAGGACATAAGAAATATGGATATACCAAAGCAAAGTAAGATTAGATGAGCTTGGCTCAAATTATTTGTATTTTTCTCATTGTAGATAAATATAAAAAGAAAAAGATGCCAGGACTTCTGCCTAAGTAGACTCGTAAATTGTCATGTGTGATTATAGTTCCCTTAAAGCGTATAAAGCATAAAATAATAATATTAGCACACATATATAAGAAGACTGAAGTTTGAACACTAAAAGAACCTAATTTCCTTTTCCAGTCCTGATGTCCTTTTCCAACTAAGAGCAACACTGGTGTCCAATGTCTGCAAAAAAGTGCAAAGTTTGGATGAGCCTAGGCAGGCAAAGAGGTCTTATTTTGAGGTATATTTTCCAGGATTTCAAAGCAAACACTTTGAGGACTGTATCTGTAGCTGTGCAGAGAATCCGGAAAAGCTCAGACTTTAATTGCTGCTCATCTGCTTCTCTGGTGTTGCAGTTAAACTTCAAAAATGAAAGGAGTCAAATTAATGAAAGTCAAATGGCAGCTTCATACTTAAAGCAATTCAATTAACTTTGTACTTAAAGCAAGCTCACTTAGTAGTAGGAATCGACAGGAGGTGTAACTGGCCTTCTGCCTTATCCTAGATCTCTGCATTCCCGGTCTCAAAAGGCAGCAAGGAGAAATGTGCCTGGTCAGGAACAAACTGGGCAAGTGCTTATGGAATTAAACTCTGGCATCTGTAGAAGCCTCTTGTACCTCTCAAATACTCCTGTATAAAAATTAACAACTCTTCTCACATTTGTTTTCCCTTGTGAGATTGCCTGGTTAGCCTAGCTTTGATTATGTTACTCCCTGATATTAGGACAACCTAATAAAATCAGCAGCAGGAAAGGATGGGGTGAGATTTCAAGTAACATGAGTTAATAAGGGGCAAAAGGCTTTTACAAATTCATAATTAAGGAAATTATCTTCTATACAGTTCCTGGAAAAGGGTGTAGTGGGCCACTCTGAGGTTTTACATCAGTTTAAAGAATTTTGATGTCATCTCATTCACACACATCTGTTACTTCCTTGGCTCCTGAGAGGTTTGCAGCAATTTGGAGGTGCCAGTTTAAAAACCAGCTTACACATGGTGCTGTAAACTTTGGGGGCTGACATGTGCAGGTAAGCCATCTTGGCTAAGAGGTGGAACATCTTGGGTGTCAGCAAGGAAAAAACTGAGGGCATTAGCCACTTCAGCTGTTCTTAGTGAGTACTTATATCGGTGAGTCATCAGTACCAGTTGGCTATTTGTGCCTTCAGCTCTTCAGAAGTGCTGTATTCTGGATGATACACTATACTCAGTTCTGTGTAAAAATGGGCATATGGAGAAATTTACTTAATCAACTGCCTTAGTACTAAAATTAATTCATGGAGATACTGAAATTGGCTAGAATAAACTTTCTAACACAATTTTAAGCATTAGAAAGCAGGCATTCTTTATCTGCATAGGACACACAGACTATCAAACTCTCCTCATTCTGTGTGTGAGTTGAGGCTTTACAACTGGGGTTTTATCCATCATAATCATACATATTCATTAAAATGCGTTTCTTATCTAATACATAAACATCACTTCCCTAGAAATAATTTGCATGCATCCACCTCCTGCTGGAAGTCTTTTTATGGTCCTGGAGAGTAATAAAAGGGGTCTCTGGTGGTCCTAGTCACTGAATGCTTAGACAAATAATTCAGAATTTCAGTATTTGCAATGTGACAAATTAAGTGATCTTAATCTCTTTTAGATGAGAGGTGAGGGAAGGCCACTGAGGCAGTGGGCCTGGAGACCCTGTCCTGCAAGAAGAGGCTCCAGAACCAGCTGGGAAGAGAGATGACTTTGGCAACACCCAACAGCAGTCCTATTATGTATATCCTAGTATGGATAGGAGAGGATCAGAGGAAATGCAGCAATAGGACTCGTCAGAGTGGTGGAGGGTTGGAGAGTGAGAGGGAATAGCACAGCTGAAACAGTGGAAATCCAGAGCATTCACAAAGAAGAAACACTTTCTCCACAAAAACAACCCAGGACTGGAGCCAGGACCCAAGTGGGCTGTGCTTGGAGCTGTTTGATAACCTCCAGCCTTGGAGGTTATCAAACCCCAGCTGAATAACTTGGCCTAAGCTGAAAGCTAGCTTGCTTTGGGCAGGGTTTGGACTGGACATCTCTCATGGTCCAGCACTGAGTTATTCGGTAAGCCTATAAACCACAGGACCTGGAGCATCTCAGCAGCTGCTGGACCATTCTTAGGTAAAAGTGCCAGGGTACCCTGCCATGGTCCTCTGGAAGGCCAGGTTTAGTGGAAGGGTAGGATGGAAGGGCAAGCTGTGGTAACACAGGAGCTCTGGTTGGGTGGGAGCCCCTTTGTCCTCTGCAGGTGTGTTTGAGTGGTTATCTTACTGTTGTGTACAAAGACCTGACAGGGAGTACATCAGACGGAGCCAAGCTCTTCGAGTGGTACCCAGTGACGGTCTGCAATGACGGGAGCAACGCCCTGTGTACAAGCTGAAACACAGGGAAAAATACTTAAGCATAAGAAAACACATTTTCGCCGTGCGGGGGGTGATACCCTTACTCAGGCTGCCCACTCTGGAGGGCACTCCAGCCTCAGCCACTCCAGCCGTGGGACACAGCCCGCGGCCGACCTCGCTCCGCGACAGGAGTGGGACGGGCCGCCCACCCGCGGTGTCCGCGGGCCCTCCCCGTCCCTCCCCTGCCTGCCCGGCCGCGCTGCCCTCCCCGCGCCCCGCCGGGGTCCCGAGCGGCCGCGCTCAGCCCCGCCCCACACCGCGCCCCGGGGC
>VZUI01095777.1:0-19371 GCA_013401135.1 Cettia cetti | reverse complement strand
CTATTCTATTCTATTCTATTCTATTCTATTCTATTCTATTCTATTCTGTTCTGTTCTGTTCTGTTCTGTTCTGTTCTATTCTATATCCCACCATGGGCTTGAGAGCATTTTCTAAACATTGCTTGTCAGCCTTGGTGTTGTGACCACTGCCCTGAGGAGCCTGTTCCAATGCCCAACCACCCTCTGGGAGAAGAACTTTTGCCTGAAATCCAAATTAAACCTCTCCTGACTGCTCTCCATCCCATTTCTTCATGTCCTATCACTGGTCATCACAGAGAAGTAATCAGTGTCTGCCTCTGCACTTTTCCTCATTTTGAAGACCCCAATGAAGTCTTCTGTCAGTTTTCTCCAGACCAAGTGACCTCAGCCACTCCCCATAGGTCTTCTCTTCCAGGCCCTTCCCCATCTCTGTAGCCCACCTTTGAACACTCTCTAATGGCTTAATACATTTTTTATATTTTGGCACCCAAAACTGCCCCCAGCACTTGAGGTGAGGCTGCCCCAGTGCAGAGTGGAGCAGAACAATCCTCTCCCTTGCCCAGCAGGCAGTGCTGGACCTGGTGACCCCAGGACAGGGATGTCCCTTCTGGCTGCCAGGGCACAGCTGACTCATCACCCAGCTTGCCATTGACCAGGATCCCCAGGTCCATTTCCACAGCTCTTCTCCCCAGCCCCACTGTACACACATAAACCAGAGTTTCTCCATACCAGGTGAAGAATCTGGCACTTGCCAGATTCTTAAGTTTCATATCACTGCTGACTTCCCATTGGTTGAGGTCCCTCTGCAGGGCCTTTCTGCCCCAACAGTCAACATCTCCTCCCAATTTAGTGTCATTGGCAAACTTATTATTTCTTCAGCCCTCCAGGTTCTTAACAAAGATACTGAACTGAAATGGGCTGAGGATGGAGCCCTGAGGAACCGCAGTATTGACAAGTCACCAGTCTGATGTCACCCCATTCGCTATAACCCTTTGTGCCTGACCCATGAGCCAGTTGCTCACCCATTGTGCAACGTGATTTTCCAGCTGTGTGTTGGACATTTTGTTGAGAAGGACACTGTGATAGACAGTATCAAAAGCTTTACTGAAATCCAAAAATATTACATGTACTGGTTTTCCTAGATCAGCTGGGTGAGTTACCCTGTCATAGAAAGAAATCAGATCTGACAAACAGGACTTTCCTCTCATGAAGATATGCTGGCTGTAATCCATGCCCGCGTTGTCCTCCAGGTGTTTTGCAATACCTCCCAGAGACAGGTTAACCAAAATCATGTATGTGAAGAAAACATGTGAAGGATTCAACCAAACTGCATTTTGAAATGGAGCACAAAGAAGATAATTTTGTGACCTTTATGCCTAAATGCGCATCATAAAGACTTTTGTTTCACACAGACACACATGCACACACACAGGCATCCAAGTTTTATTGAAAAAAACCCAAAACTAAAATTTGGTCAACACTAAAATTCTTACACAAGTCTTCATTAGCTTGGTTGGAAATAAATAAAAAGGTCCATGTGCTTTCTGTAGTGCTGCTGTTTCAGGAAAGGAAGGGAAGTCAGAATGCCCTTCTTTGCACCTGAAAAACACTGCAGAAATGGAACATGAAAAAAAAAATCAAGAATTAATTTTCTCCAGACAAAGCTGAGAGAGCACATTTGTACTATGGAACTTTCAAAAGGTAAGTCTTTATTTTCTTTTTGCTATTCCTAAGCCGAAGGAAATTCTAAGAGTAAAAAAGCATATTCTTCCCAGTCTGAGAAATTAATTTGGATATAATTTCCTCACCTTTTATATTGTCTTTAGATACTGGTCCGATTTATAGTATCACTTATGATAAAGATCATCACAGGGCACCTTTTTTTTCTGTTCCCCTCCCCCCTCAAATGAGATCAACTGCTTTTGGTCCTGACAGATGCCTGTTTAGCTTTGCACTTACTGACTTGCATACACCTTCTTCTGAGTAAAGTCTGTTGGAGTGAAATATATTTCTTGTGCCAAAAAAGGGAAAGAAAATTTTACGTTTACCTTTGCATTGTCATTTTCCTATATATATCCAAAGTGTATCTTCTCATTTTCTTGCTATAATAAACAACAGTAATTTTTTTTCCTAATTCATTTTTCTAGGCATCTGAGAGAGCATCTCCTCTGGGACTTGATTAATTTATTTCTTCAAATTTGAGAACACAACCCAGTTGAAATACTTTAGAAAGAAAGCTACCAATAGCCAGAAAAACAGAAAGATTATCTGTGCATCTTGCATGCAGTAGTTTTGCACGTACATTCTAATATTCTGGTGAGGTTTTTTTGCTCATTTTTTCTCTAAATCTGGAACTGTTGAATCATGTTAGGAATGTGACTCACAAAAAAGCATCTAATCTATTTTATTCCAAAATTTTACCTGGTCGTTGTTTCCTCAACTTGTATTTGTGCAGTTAGTTATTTTTAAATGCATATGTCCTTTTTAAATGGCATCATATTTTTCCAGGCCATTTATCCAATTTGTCAAGATCATTTTACAGTCTAATCCTGTACTTTAAAGTGCAGATCATCTGCGTATTTAATAACCATAATCTCTCTTCCATTATTCAACTCTTTAATATTTCTTAAAGGACCAAGTACAGAAATTACTCTAAAATGCATCTCAAAATTACAGTATCTCCAGAACATCCATGTATTTTTAAAAAAAAACACATAGAACAACATTTTTTCTATAACCCTGAGGCAGTTTAGAGAAATATTACTCATTTTTAAACCACAAAACTTCTCTTTGTGTAAAACAAACAAAGAAGCGTGATTGCTAAATGTAACTACTGCTGCGGTTGTTGAAGAAAAAAATGCTCAAGTTTGAAGAATTTGAGTGGCTGAATACTACCAGATCACTTTTTTTTGCCCTGTGGTAAAATGGTAAAATCATACAAAAATTTATTAATACTGTGGCAAGGAATAACAGGCAGTGGACCAACATACTCCAAGAAGTGTCCACAAAGCATGGTATTGTATATTTTTGCCTTTTTTTTCTATTGTTAAAATTGTAATCTTAATTTTTAATCTAATACAGACCTAAATAAAATTTCAGGTCTGCAGCTAACAAGACTGACTATCTCATATATATCTGTATATATCTGTATATATATAGTGCAATTCTTCCACTTTTGATAAATTCTTTTTGTGTAGCTCCAGTAATGACCTTCAGTTATCTTTACAGCTAAGATACCTTTCAGCTTTCTTTAGATACTGAGCAGCTAACTAACCCTAACCCTACAGTAGTTCTGGTGCTGGTGCTCTCGGTTGATTTTTTTTAACCTTGAGGCTATCTCAGTGTATTTTTTACTGGAGACAGAAAAAAAGTCATGGAACATGAGGCTATATTAATATTATTTGTTTCTTCAGAGGTTTTTTTCCAGTTCATATTTTTCCCCCTTAGAATGTAGAAAAAGAAAACTGTAGAAAACAATCTTTCACACGTAAAAAAAAAAGTAAATAAACCAATCTGTACTTTTTGCAAAAAAGAAAAATATGTCCATGAGCTGTGTGAAATTTGCTTGCCTCTAGAAAAGATTTTTCCTTGACTTTTTCAGAGTCTTTTTTATTACATAGGTAAAATTCAATGTGGTTTTTTTTCTTTTTTTTTTTTTTTTCTTTTTTTTCTTTTTTTTTCTGTTGAATGCAGTTGTCACTTTTAAAAAATGGCTTAGGAAATTTTGTCATGGAGATGGGAAAAAAAATTCTGAAAATATAAGCTACTGCACTAGGACAATTTTTGTACCTGTTTTAATTTTTCAAATTGTAAACATTAGAAAATAAAAGATATTGGATACTTATCAGCTATTGTTGAGGATGACCTTGGCAGAAAGCAGCTTGATAGCAAGAAATGCTGGTTCTTGGTGGGAAACAAGTTGAGCAGAAGTCAGCAATTCTTCTTGCAGCAAAAAGTTCAGACCCTCCTGAGTTGCATGAGCAATGGAACAACCAGCATCTCCTGGGAAATGGTTTTTCCTCTATGGACCCACCTGAAACCCCATCAAGAAATTTACTATGTCCAGCTTTGTGAATTCCAGATGAGTAAGATGTGGAGAGTCTTGAGCAAGTCCAAGGGAGACCCTCAAAGTGGGCCAGAGGATGGAGCTCACCATGGACAATAGAAGGATGACAGCAATTGCTTTATTCAGTGATCAGTAGAGAATAGCTCTGGGGAGACCTAACAGGAGGAAAAGGGTAAAATCAGAACCAAGCCCATTCTAGAAAGTTCACATCACAAGGGAAAACCCAGCCTTTCACAACACAGGAAACTCCAAGTAGATACAAGTGTGTCATTTATTATTATTTCTTTCTCCCTCACCTGAAGATGGTCAAATGCTGGATCAGGAGGGCTCAGAGAAGGGGTAAGAATTACATCCTTGAGAGACACCCAGGTATCAGCTGGAACATGCCTGAAAAACCTGCTCTGACTGGCTCAGATTTCAGCAGGATTTTGGACAACAGGTATCCATACAAAAGTACAGGATTCAGCAGTATTACACTTTTATACATTCTTCTAACTTTGAATGTACTACAAGTGAGAAAAGTCCACAAATACTCGGAGAGCCTACACAATCCTAAGAAATGTGAAAGACAATGGCAAAATTGTTTTACAGAGCTGATCAGTGCTGAAAAATTTGCTGAAAGCACTGCTATGGTAATACAAAGTAGTTTCTGTGAGTGGGAAATAAAGCTTTCATTCATTAATCTTTTTGAGAAAATATTGCTCCTCCTGCAAATTGCTAATAGTTTCTCAGCGACAAGCTGTCTACAGTGGCTGAATATTCCTGTGTATCAAGTTCTAATACTCTGTGTAAAGAAAAAAAATTTGCTTCTATCTTCCTTTTTTTTTTTTTTTTTTTTTTTTCTTTTTTTTCTTTTTTTTCTCTGATGTTTTCAGGGTAATATCATTTCAGTATCTCATTCCTAGGAAAAAATTTCCATGTCATTTGGGGCTGCCACATGTATTTTTTTCACCTTCAGTCTACCTATGCTGCAACAAGTCCCTAACTTAATTCGTAATTAAGTTAGAAAAATTAAAAAGGAAGGAACTTGGAATTCCAAAATCATAAATGTTACTTGCATGTTACTCAAGGTGGTTCTAAGTCCTGCAAACTGTAATGATCAATATTTAGGCACCATGCAAAGAAATTCCTTTGGACTTGGCCTGAGGCACTTCAGCAAATGGTATCTAATTCCCTGGCACATTTTATACTAGGATCCCACCTATAAACAGTTTACAAAGAACTAAAACATGATTGCTAGAAGCTACAGATGTAAGAAATCTTGTTATGGATGGCTGGAGGGACATGAGTGAAATGTGTTATAGATTGTTATGAGCCAACTATTGACCTTTTAGCCTCCAAAACCTACTCTAACCATTTATCAAAAATCTCTATTAATCATTTATTAACCATTTAGAAGCTATAAAAGAAACAGTAATACAAACTGTGGCTTTTGTGTTTCTACATCTTCCGCCAGGGGGGACATAGTGGCAACAAAAAAGACATATTGACTATAGCAAGGATTCCTGTTTCCTGAATAGTAAATATATGTTCTAAGCCCTTAGCTGGGAATTAGGACCAAAAAATATACATCTTTCTTTTGTTCTTTAGTCAGAATTCCATTCTCTCCTTAGCTGCAATTTGGAAATGTATGTGGGACAGTTTTCTTTCTGAGAAGAGGTGAAACAAAATGACATCACATTAAAACAAGAAAAAATCATGCATTTCTCACATGAACTTCTCAGAGAAGGGGAATGAGTTCTGTTTTTCTGTGAGTTCTATATCCAGCCAGAATGTGAAGCCACAGCAGCAGTAATATGCTCTGGTTTTGCTCTTTTCTTGGCTGTAGTAAGGATGCCAGGTACTAGCAGCCTGATAAGGGTTGTCACAGGCAGGTGACACTCTAGTATAGCTGAGATCGATCAGATGGGATCTCACTGAGGTGAAACTCCAAGTGCAGTCTGTCTTCTCACAATCTGTGAATATATCATAAATTTTAATGTATTTAAGCAGGGAACATTCCTGCCACATTAGGGAGTGCTCCCATCCCTGTATTTCAGATTTGGGGGCTGATATTGAAAATAACAAGAAGAATCAAAGCCACATGCCATACAGCCGTGACAGATAAGTGTAACAACTATGAAACGTAACAATCTTGATCAGTGTTGCATTGTCAGTGAGTAGGGCTGACAAAGGAATCTTAGATGAATGTGCACATACTTCCTTAACTAGGTATGGTTAAGTCTCATTCTGCACCATTTATTTTTCCTTTGAACTTAAACACAACTGATGAACATAATGAATATGATATAACAGTTTTACCAGTCTCAAGGTTAGACATCAGTTCATCCTTCCTTCTCCTCACATATAGGCACAGTGAGAAAAAGGTGTTATTAAAACATTATCAGTATATTTTCATATCTTAAGAGTCTGTCTTAGTTACACCTGCTGGCATGTGGAGTAGATATTTTTCAGTTAGGTGAAATTATTGCCACAGTGGGTTTTTGACTAAGTGATGGTGCAAGAAGCCATAGGGAAAAAGAAAAAGATTTTTAAAAAATCTCTAATCAAGTTCAAACACTATGATAAGAGGACGCCATGAGAACCACAAACAGGTTGCAATTTTGTTTGTATTAAATAATATTTTAGATTAACTGCACTACTTTTTAAGGTCTTTGGAGCTAACATAAAATAAAAATGTGATAAATAAAAATCAACTCCATTTTATTTGAGCTTAGTCCAAACATAGCATTCTGTGTGTTGGTCATTTGAGATCCATTGCTTTTCTAATGATCTCAAGGGAGAGAATTAATGCCATTTAGAAGTTACTTCTTATTGCAAGGTTTCAAAAAATTGATCAGTTTCAATTGGAAATACACTTTAAAAGTGCTTTACTTTAAACCACTTCCAAGAATCTGTTGGAGTCTTCCAAAAGATAGGAAAACAAAAAGGGAGTAAAATAACATTTTCTGCTTTGAAATTTTAGTGAAGTAGCTGCAAAAGTAGAAAATTGTGTCTCCGCTTAAAGGTTATATCTTTTAAATAATATTTGATTTCGTGACTTCTAACATTTTGGCAGATACACAGACTTTTCTTTCTCCTACTTATATTTGTAACAGGTGTAATATAAGTTACTTATGGAATAGCTAGTGAAAATAAATCTCTTTTTCCAAACTTGGATATAAAAAGATGGAAAACTGTGATGAAGTTATGTTTCAAAATAGATGCAGTGATGCAACGGAGTTGGGAACAAAGCCAGATCCTCCAGCTCCCAAGTCAATACTATACCAACAGGATGGTATTTCCTATAAATATAATTTCTGTTCAAGTTTTTCCCCTGAAAAAAGTCATTTCTGAGACCAAAGTTTTGAAGTGAAAGGATGAGAGGAGCAGAGAAGTCATAAATGTAATCTTTACTTAGACATCATGCCTTATTAATCTTTCCTGTAAAAACTTTAAAGACTCTATGATATTTTATCTAAATTATTATATCTGAAACCCTGATAGCCCTGCAGTGGGTAGGCTAGGTAGGGTAATTAAAATATTAAACCCAACCAAACCTGAATGTAGCATATGCTAAAATTTGTTAATTTTAACTGTACATGTAACTTCGGATGTTGGAAGGTGCCAATGCATATATCCCTGTTAAAAAGGATGAAGGTGTTTCTTAAAGTGATATTTCTTTGAAGGTGGATGGAGCAACACCTCTAAATTTGAAATCCAGAACATTTACATCTCTTCATGACTCTATGAGCTGAACATTTTAGAATTCTCCATTTCAAATTTAGCCACTCCTTCCCCTAAAGAACTGGAAGGTTCTTTCTGGACCATTAAAATCAAGCTGTCTCCTTCTGTAGGCAACCATGGTGCATAATCTCATTTACAAATTTATAAGCTCCATTTTTAAACTAGTTATGCTGTTTGATCTCTCTACTCCCATTGAAGGACTGTTCCAGAACTCTGCTTCTCTGATGGTAAAAAACTCTTTCTAATTTCAAGGCTAAATTTATTCATGAGCTGTTTATACCCTACTTGTTCTTGTGCCAGTATTGGCCTTTAGCTTAAAAAGCTCTTCCTTCTCCCTGATGTACATTGAACTGTTAAAATATCTGTTAAGCTGGAAATATATTAGACACTGGGTGAAAATCCACCCCTTCAAAGATTAATAAACGTCAAAGACAACGGAATGGCAATTCATAGTTGTATCTTCAGCCTATAAGCTCTTTTACTGTAGGGACCAAGAAGCTTGTTTATTTTTATCCTTTTCCTCTGGACCAAACCAATGCACAGTATAGCACTGCATCCTTGTAGAACCATATTAATAATAAATACCAATGGTATGCCAGTTTTTGTCATGAGAATCAAGAGATCCTGCTGGTAATTCCTTCTTTTAGCCCTATGAATCCAGATTTAAATTTTTGATCTTACAGTTGTGCTTTAATAAAAAACATAGTCATGCATGCTTCCCTGATGTGTAGATACCTATTGTCTTCAGTGGGAATTGGCTTAGGACCTTGTTCAGTTTTAATCAGCGTGATTTTTTTTCTCCACACAGACTTTTGGAACTAAAACTCATTAACTGATATGGAAAGTAAGTTTCCTTTATCCTTCTCTTTTTTTTTTTTTTTCCCCCTTTTCCTTTCCTTTTTTTTTTCTTTTCTTAATAGGAGCTATTGCATTGTGCTTCCTTAATTGCGCAATGTCATGTCACACTGCAATGTAAAATGACATGGTGTAACACTTTGTGACATGTGATAACTATGATGAATTACATTCAGAACAAAAACCTGCTTTGAAAGGATATATCTGATCAGGGAGAGAGCAGGTATTTCAAGCACTCCATGTATATTTTGGATTAAGGGATAATTCCTCATCACACATCACAAATGTTTAATAATAAGATTACGAACATGCTAGCAGAGGATTTTTTCTGACTTTTAGCCTAACACATACATTTTTTTATTTACTGTAGCAAATTAATAACTTCTGCCCTTACAGTGTTTATATGTATATACGTATATACATATATATATATGTATAGCTAATTATTTTCAAAGATATGAGATTCCTATTAAATTTCTTGGAATGATCATATTAAGAAATAAATGAATGTCAGAGAAGAGAGAGGCGTTCACCCTAGCAAGAATGTTTCCTTCAACAAAAAAAGTTAGAATGATTTTAATAATATATTAATAAAAAATAACTCAATGCAGACAAATAATTAAGAAACCAAACCATCACTTGCAATTTTTTCAGAAAAAAAAAATTTCAGATGTCATTGAAAACATGAATTCTCTTCAACAGTAGCTTTAAACTAAAAAAAAAAAAAAAAAAAATCAGAAAAGTGTCCAGAAAGTGCATTTTTAGAATCTCACAGTGACTTTCAGATCAAATGTGCCTGATACATATCAAAACAAAATTTTATTTTTTTTCCCTTTACTGCCAGTAGTACAGCTGCAAGTTGGGATATGAAAATCAAGCCATATTCTTATGTCATTGAGCCATTGCCAGCAAAGAGGATCTAGCAAAGCAAGCTTAGCTACTGACAATTTTGTTGATGGTGCATGAGACAAAGAAGAATCCAGCACTCCTGTCCAGGCTTTTATTGATTCTGCAATGAGAATTTTATTAAAAAGACTTTTTTTTCTTTTCTTTTCTTTTCTTTTCTTTTTTTTTTCTCTCTCATCTCACTTTTTTCCCCCCTTTCTTCTTTTCATTTTCCCATTCTTTTTGGTCTTTGGTTCTTTGAGTTTGGGTTTTTTGACTTTGGTGGGGGTTTTTTTTTTTTGTTTTTTTTTTTTTTTCCCCAAGATGACAGTTATAACTGGAAAACCAGCAGAGTGCAGTGAGACAATGAGTAGCTAAATTTCCTGTACATGTTTCTCTAGTTTCAGATGTATTTCTATTTCTTTTTTGAAAAATAATTTAAGTGCTGTTTGTTTTGTGTATTGAACTTTTTATGTTTTAAAGATAAACTGTTTTATTATCTTTCTTAATGTCATGAAATCTAGCCTATTCAAAATGAAATAAGGCTGGGAGCACCCTTCATCAAAACCTCTTCAAAAGTGTTCAAAAATGTCAACTGAAAACAAAATGTGTAGCTGAATGATAAAAATGAATGCAAAATAAAATTACTATGAGAAGATTTTTGTAAAATAAAATGTCTATAAGAAAACTATTCTCTTTTTATGTTGAAGGAAGTTCAGATGTCCTGTGTTCATGTCTGAGATCCATTTTCAGGTTAAAAGGATCATGGACCATCAAGAAAAACTTGTGGCTGAACATGTTCTCAGATCCTTCTCCTTCCTGGAATCCTACCAGGTTTTGTACCTATATAAAATTAATATGCTTTTTCAGGCCGAAATTTCTGTCTCCAAACATTTCAATGCTCTGACACTTGGTATTTTAGAGGCGGGATTGCACCCTAGCATTTAGATCAGCTGCCTCTTAGAAGAGTCTTATGGTGTGTTGTTTTGTGTGTTTTTCCTGGCATGTTTAAAACTAAAAATGATTATTCCATTTTTGACTGCTTTCCCATTTACTTCATCTGAATTACAACTCCTCCAACTCATAGGAAGAAAACAAATTTTGGAGAAGTAAGTTATCAAAAGATGCGTTCAGCTCTCTGTAAAAGAATGTTCAGAAAGAGCAAAAAACTAAGTAGCAGATTTGCTATGTGATGGCAACAATTAAGTGGCAACTAGAGGTCAGCTGATGTCCTACAAACTAAATAATACTCACACTCCTACAAGAGAAGCAGCATGGGTTTTTTTCCACACTGCCTTGCAATTTATTGTACCGAACAAGTATCTGCTTGGCTCAAGATATGAGATGAACTTAAACATTAAAATCTTGAATGTGTTCCTTGGTAAAGAACCACCCACAGGCATGAGTGAGAAATCTGGTGTAATGGAAGGTGTCCCTGCCCAAGGCAGGGTCTTGGAACTTGATGCTCTTTAAGGTCCCTTCCAACCCAAACCATTCTATGTTAAAATAATGAAGTGATCCTCTCCCTCATGGCAAAGTCACCTCTAATCAAGTTATTCCTCACAGCCCTCTTAACTACTCCTAAAATATTCTTTGAGACCTCTAAGGATGGACATGTAACACTTTATGCCCATGATATTGTCTGTCTCACAGGAGCTGGGTTCTGTTAGATAAAAAAAAAACCACCAAAAATCCAAACCCAAACTGCATAACAACACAACACAAACTTTTAGAGAGGTGCCTTGCTAATTTTTCAGAGCTAATTTAGAAGGGACTCTAACCATTTCTGAAAGATAATAAATTACACATTCTCGAGGCAGATGTACGAGAAAGGTTGCTGGACATGCCGCTCCTTTTCCACATGGGGAATTATTATAACAGAGCGCCAGTTCTGATTAACTAGAGGGGAAGATGAAAGACAGTGAGGATAATATAATCATGTTTGCTGAACAGTCGACCCGAATGTGCTTAAGGTCAAGCATTGCTAATATGCAGTCCTTTAATAGGAAAAATTCACAGCATTTTTGGATGGGGTAACATTGTCATTACACCAGTTATGAAGAAGAATATAATCGAATAAGGGTGGTTGGATAAATTAAGGATATGCAAAGCACTATAGAGGAGGGAGACACTAGGGAAGGAGGGAGGAAAAGAAGAGGAAGAAAAGAAGAGTTTGGCCAATATCATGAAACACAACTGCGGTTCCTGGGTGCTGTTGACAGCCACTGGGAATTATCTGTTTTCCAGCTGAATTCAGTAAACTTGTATTCACTAAAGCAGGAGGAGAGATTAGCTGGAGAAGCAAAGCTGATTTGCTTTTGTAATCCGGGGGTCTGTGAATCCCAGCTTTTCTTACACCCCATGAGTATGCTGAACTTGTACTTGAAAGGATGTGGTCTGCTGAGTCATGCCACAGCCAAAGCATGTGAGTCTTTTCTTCCTGCTGGGAAAGTCAACAGTGAGAGGGGAAACAGGACTCATGCAGAGGATTCTTGATGTCCATAAAGGCACATCATGCCAGACACAAGAGGGGTTGTTGAATCATGGGTATTCGTGCAGAGCTTTGGGCAGAGTAAGCGGAGAAAAAAACTTGTTTTCAGACCTTACACAAAAGTGCCAGATATTCCTAGCAGAAAGAAGATTTCATATCTCATCCTCCCCTACAAATACCCTGTTCCCTCAAAGTTCTTCACTATCCAAAAAGGCAGAGAATAAGTCTGTGTGCTATGAGAGTATTGGGTCATTGCTCAAGGAGGGAAGAATTAAGGTCAGATTGACGTGTACCTTAACGCTTCATTACTTGGTTTTCAGAAGATTAATTTTAGGCACTCTGTCCATTCTGGAAGGCCATTAGCTACTACTGGGCTACCTTGTCTCTATAATAATGAAGTCTGGGTCACTTCCTTCATTTTTTTCCACCCAGAAAAAGAATAAAATTATGACTTCTATGGTGTCCCTTTGGATTTTAATGATGTAATGGGGGTCAGAATGGGATCCTCTACAAAGAAAAGGTGAAAACACCACCATTAAATACTTACAGCTTTAATTGAATCAAGATTTAATTCAGTGAGCCTTATCCTGTGAGCTGTTAATTGCTGATGCCTGGTGAGGTACCTTAAAGATATAGGAATGTTTTTTATTATCCTTAAAGAGGGCTGGTTGAACAGATCCAGCTTTAAACATTTCCATCTGTTATATGTATTATAAGACTACTGATAGTCAAGTTCTCTCTCAGTGGGATTTACAGTCTCAAGACAGATGAGCAACATTCCTCAATCCCACAAATTTACTTACATCTGAAGAAACAGGGCTGAAGATTTCATACAAATTCAAAACATGGAACAACATTCACACTGCAGTTCTACCATTACAGACACAAATTAACTGCCTCTCTAGAGGAGACTGTCCTACATCAGGAGAATGTGGAGAATGTCCCACATCAGTTTCTTTAATGGTACATGTAGAAGGAATGTCTACAGTTCACATTGAACACAACTGTCTACTTCCTATCCCTAACTATTCATGAAAGGTGTATATACATCAATACCAACACGTACAAAATTGCAGAAGTTAATATATATGAAAGATGAGACATAGGAAAAATTAAAAGAAAAAAAATGTCCCCTAAAAAAAGAGCAAAAAATGAGCACTGCTAATGTATAAAATTGTTTAGTTGATATCTGGAATTTACCAATGATCTTGTACATTTGGAAGGCTGGGGGGGGGGGGGTGCTTTTTGTATTTTGAGGGATTTTTTTGAACAACTGTCTTCACATTTGTGAAGAAAATGTACAGCTGTACCTTTAACATTTTATAATTATAAGACAGACATAAAGTGTCTGGAACTGGGAAGTGTGTGTGAATGGGGGTTAGCATGCTGAGACATTGTACTTCAGCTGTGAAAATCAATACTTGCTCCAGAGATAGGACACTTGATCAGAAAGGATATTGCAAGATACAAAAGAGCAGATATGAAATACCATTCCTGTGAAGTTCATTTCTTGTTCTTATTACATCAGTTGAGCAGAAAACCTGGTGTGCATGAAACTATGGCAGGGCCAGCAATTTATTATTGCTCTTCCAAGACTTTTGGAAGATTTGGATGATATTACAGCATAATTGTACTGTGTGCTCATTCTTTAACAATAATTAAAACCCTTGAGATCTGGATGATGCATTTGGGAAGGGTTCCTTGTGTATCAGTGCCTTTGTCTCCTGTTCCCAATTAACACAACTGCAGTTTTGTATGATTCTGACCAGAAAACAAAACCAATATTTCATCAAACAAGAAGAAATTTTCAGGATTTTTTTCTTAGATTTCTACTTTTGAGAAGATTTTTACCGGGTTTCATGACAAGAAAAAAAAAAGAGAAGAAGATGCAGAGGATAAAACTGACCTTTGGAAATGCATTAGATTGGGGAAATGTTATCACACTGGTAATTGCAAATGGATGTGTCCCATTTATGTTTCTGGCCAGAAATTTTATGCTGAGTTTGATAAAATTTCACAAAATCACCATTAGACAGATAGATAGACATAGATATCTAAAAAAGTTGATTTTGGGTGGTTTCCTGCCAAAGAAGATGGTTGCTGTGGAAAAAGAGATGACCTGTTCTCCCCAGAACAGAAAAGGATATACATTTACATGAACATAAAGCATTTCACCCCCAGGTTTTCATCCTCTTGGATTGCTGCAAAAACCAATTGATGAGTAGGGCTGAGTGAACTTGGCCAGTCAAGTAATGTGAAAACTAGGAAAACTGTGCCTCTAGCTGTGTAAAATCATTCAAATAATTTCATATCTACACTGGGATTTCTTTTATACTATTATTATTTTCATGTTGATAAAAAAAAGTTTCCAATAAATATGTAGTAACTTAAATTATATGAAGAAAGCACTCTATGTGTATTAAGTTCTGTTGCTATTTGTTTTTAAAACAATGGAGTAGTAGCCAAGCTTAATTTAATTTTGAAAAAAAAATATATAAGTATTATATAATTATATATAGGATTATATATCCTTTAAGTATTGCAACAGAGAAGATTTAGACAGGATTTTATTTGGGTTGGGTGGTGTTTTTTGGTGGGGTAGGAAGTTTACTCGTTTTTACTCTTGTTTAGACACCTGAATTTAAATTGGAGTTCCTAAATAGAAATAAGTGAAAGACAGTGAGACATTGCAGTGGGTGGCCAAAGAAGCTGTAAATGCCCCATCCCTGGAATAATTCAATGTCAGATTGGATGGAGCTCTGACTAGTGGAGCTCTGGTCTAGTGGAAGACATCCCCTTAGGAGGAAGAGAATGGAACTGGATGATCTTTGAGATCCTTTCCAATTACTCATGAGATTCTGTGAAAATTTGGTAAATGTTCAATATATTCAGGGCCCTGCATATTAACCCACAGACACTCATAACACAATCACACTGTACCACGTTGTCCTTTCTTCGCCAGGAATTAGTCACTCTCTACTTCATCACAGAAGTGGAACAAATTTGAAAGGGGTCAAAATCCCCTGTTTCAATTTTTGACTTTCTAACTGTACCTCATCTGTGGTATTTTCCTTGTACAGTCTTTGACCAAACAAGTTCGGCTGGAGCCTTGCTCACAAACTGGTGCTTGCAGCAACGTAAGAGGCAAAGCCTCTGGAGTAAAATGCTTTTTTGCTGTTGAAAGTGTGTTTCCATTCTTTTCCCCTCTTTGTCAATAAAACAACATCTCTGACTCTCCTTCCCTGACAGTGCTGGCAGAAGGCTGTGTCATCAGCAGTTTTCAAATTGCAGCTGGTTGCTAGCCCACTCCTGCAGTAGAGCTGTGACACTGACACTTCCATGCAGCTCACAGCAAAAGATATATTTAACTTAGAACTATATCCCAGAGAGAAGGTGGAAGACAAGTGAAATGGCCTGTTCTGGTGATCATTCCAAAGCTGGTGTTAATGTCTTTGGATTGCAAAGTGGAGAAAAATAAATAGCTGAAGTGCTGCACCGATTAATGCAAAGCAAATAACTCTCAACCGCCAGGGTCAATGACTGTCACTGTTGCAGCTGTGATCATCACACAAACTGCCCTCACTTCGTTCATGTAATGTCCTACACCTGCATGCAGGCTGTAAAGAGTCCCCAAAGTGCCTGCTGAGTCACAACAAATGACCCTGGAATGGGAGGAGATGTATCAGTTTAACTGCCCAGATAGCAATGCTTGTTGGGGCACATTTGGTTGTCATCCAGAGGGCAATTTTTTCACCAATGCCATGCTTACAGCTTCTCCCTTCTCACCCGTCACAGGTTTCTCTAAGAGGGAAAATAAATAGCTGACTGAATTAAATCTAACAAATGGAACATTTGCCTTTTTTTTTGTTTTGTTTTTGTTTTTAAATGCTTGTCAATAACAATATACTTTTCATGTTCCTGTTCGAACCTAATCCTAGAGATTAGCAATTAGGAGGAAACAATAGGGCCTGATCTTATGCGATACGGAGAATGTTATTGTTCCTGGTATATACATGGAGAAAAAATTGGAAGGGGTTCAGAAAAAGGGCTAAAAGGATAAGTCATGCCTTCTAAACATGGCTCATAGGCAGCTCTTACTACCTTGCTTATTAAACAAAAAGGCTAAGATGTGATTTGATTGTAGTCACTACATGTGGAAAATTTCTTGCAGAGACTTTTGTTAGCTAGAAATCATTGCATAAAAGCTTCAGGGGCTGGAAGACCTTCCTGGTATAAAGCACATTTGTAACAGCAAAGTTAAAATAACTTTGAGTCATGATGGACTCATAATTACCTAATGTCATTTCATCAAGATTTCATTTCCCCCCACCGTATGAAGGTCATACTATAATTCATCCACGAGGTAAGTATTTGCTGTACAAGCTAATGAGCAAAATTCATTGGTTAAACTACATCATAGTAATACTATTTTCTGTTTTAATAAATCTGTCTGCATCTCACAAATGAGTTTTGCCTCCCTTTTTGTCTCTTCACCATTTATGCATTGGTTCCTAAGCTCTTCTTTGTGAATATACTGAAGTTTAAGAATTTTAAAATCCCCACTTTCAAGGTAGCCACCTTAAAATCTTTCTATGAGTACCTGGCCACTGGAAGGAGAGAAATGAAGAGTATTCTGTCATCTCCATCCATGGTTAAGACTTCCAACAGCAATTTTCTGAAGAAAGAAGTTCTGCAGTTTTTTCTGCTGTAATGTCTAATATGATTTTTAGATGATAAACAAGTTAAAATGTTTGTGAAATGAAGATAAAACAGACATAAACCTGAGCTTACTGCCATTTAATTTTGGAGGTATCTGCCATCTATCTGTGTGTTATAAGACACAATATAGGGGGGAAAAAGGCTTCTTTTTTTTTTTTTTTTTTTTTTTTTTTTTTTTTTCCCTTAAGCTGCAACATCTTTTGCTTTTATTGGGAACTGGAAGTTCCTGGTTCGGACGTCAGTGTCTTGGCCAAGATAGCATCTATCACATTTAGATACAGAGGCTTAATTCAGTGCATGGTCAGTCAACCATGAAGTTCGTATTTGGTTCTGGATATTAAGTTCCTAGGCGGCTTGTGTCTGTGGAGTTACTCTGGGCCCGTCTAGTGCAATGTGAAAAAGAATAAAGCACATTGGTGCATGTCAGGAGCCTTCAGTCTGTAAGTCTGGCCCTTGTCGAACACAATTGCATGCCACAAGCCAAAGAGGGAGCTAAACCATAAGCACCAAGAGGGAATGACAACAAGAAATGTGGCTAGCACACAAATACTGTGAATTTTCACAGCAAACCAACATCAGGTTATTTAGCACAGGTTTTCTGTAATTGTGATACAGTGAGAAAAATCACAGTGTTCAATGGCCCTTAAACTCTCCCTTCCATCTCTGTGATGGGGTCATCTTGCTCTTGATATGTAGGGTGCATGGGGCCATAGTATAAAGCATACAGAAATAATGGATGACTCAGGACCTGTTAGAGAACTTTTTTGTTTTCAACACTCTTACTGCTTCAGTTGTTTGCCTGTTTTTGCTGCAGCATTTATAGAAAGGAGCACAATTCCTTTTTCTCTCCTGCTGTGTCACCATCAACCATGAACTTCCTTTGAAATCTCTGAAACATGTGGGTGTACCTGGTCCATTCAGCACTGCAAGATGTTGCAATATACTGGGGCATTCTCATGCCAGTGAGAAGACTGGTTACCTATGCAAATCACTAAAACTCTATGAAAAGTATTAGAAATTTTGCATTAACTTCAGTTATGTCTGAAGTGATGAGAATGAGATTGATAGATGCTCACTGGGAAAAGAAAAATACCCAAACTTTTCTACTAGGCAATTTGCAGAAATCATGGGGAAAAAAGAAGTGGCTAAGAATGTGAAAATTTAGGTCAAAGTGAGCTATGAAAATGGAAAGAAGTTTTAGGCAGCCCATTTTACTGCCAAGAGAAAATAGGATTATAAAATACAGAGGGAGAAGTGGACAATGTCAGTAGAATGAACTCAATATCTGAAAAAAAGAGTCCAGAGACTAAGTTATGAGTACTGTTCATAACAGGCAAAGCTGGGTAGTATTTCCATAAAAATCATAGGGCTAAAAGCACAGTTGTAAAGGGCAGGGAGAAATTGAAAATGTCAAACAGACTATGTCAATTTCTACATAAGGAAAAGATAATGAGTTTTATTCAAGAGAGATTCATGGGACCAGAGCTAGTTGGCACCTGACCTACTCCTGAGACATCATTCCCTAAACATTGTGGCTCTAAATCCAGCATAAATTCAAATTCACAACAATCTCTTCAGCATTTTGTTTGTGTTGCCTGGAGCGCTTGAAGGATTTGCACGAGGAACACGCATAGGTTCTTCTAAAACCTCTGTGATGCTCTTACTTGCATGTAATAAAATTTCTATAATCATTAAACACTCTCTATCATTAACACTGAGTTTTGAAACACCAGGATCTGTCTTCAGTCTTTGATGACAGATGCCTTTTTCTAGCCTTGATCTTGCCCCTGACACATTGGATTCCTGACCACTGTCCTGTTCCTCCCCAGAAGTCCTTAAACTTGTCTGAGCTATTTCAAACACTTCCTGAGTTGTTTTCCTTCTTTAGAGCACACCACAGGAAGTTCACAGAATGTTTCACAACAACAGGAAAAAATTTTGGATGTGTTCCTCTCTCCACTACTACACAACTTAGAGAACTCAGCTCTCAGTTTGGAAACACAGTGCTCTGATGAATAGCTAGAAATCACAGACATGTATGCACTTGAGGACATTGTTATGGCCTAGTTAAACTGAAATAAATTGCACACTTCTAGACTTGCAAGTTTTCTACTGGGAATACTTCACTGTAGAAGCATGTTCTCAATATTTGCCTAAATGGGAGAGTAGGACCCAAGTGAAAATCATTGATCAGCTTTGGAATGAAACATTGTTCTTTAAATATGAATGGGTTTACAAATGAGAATTCTACAGTGTGGAGCACCATTTTATTTTTATTATTATAATAATAAGCAAAGAAACAAACAAACAAACCTACTGAGCACAGTAATTGAAGTATACTTCATCCTGATCTGCAAATTAATCAGAATAAGGTACAAGACACTGAATGGGGAAGTATATTTATCATTTAAAGGGACACCCACAAATGCTTTAGAAATCTGAAACTGAACTTCAGCAGTCTGAAAGAGGTGAGACAACATTCTTGGATGTGAACATGCAGTTACAGGATATACTGACATAACTATCAATGTTTTGGCAAACACTATCTTTTCTGTGATAAGAACAAATTCATTTAATATATGGAGGTTGGGGGGTTTTTTGTGGGTTTTTTGGTTTTGTTTTTTTTTTTTTTTCTCGTGGACCCACAAAA
>VZUI01095774.1:0-28400 GCA_013401135.1 Cettia cetti | reverse complement strand
GGGCGCGGCGCTGCACAGGCGCGGGCGCGGAGTCGCGGGCGGGCGCTGCCGGGGCTCGGCCGGGTGCGGGCAGGGCTGGGGGCAGGCAGCGCTCCCGCCCTTGCTGGGCAGGCGGGCACGCTCCCCTGCGCCGCCAGACACTTGCTCAGTGCTTGCATTGGCCGTCATGTCCCGAAAAACCTACTCCCGAAAATGTGATTTTGTTCGGGAGATTGTGAGCACCTGAAGCCGCTACGCCGTGAGCCGATAGAAACGATGCCTGTGTGCCCTGATGGCATCGGGAGCGCGCTGCCCATCCGCTCTGCTCGAGAAGGACACGTCTGCCAAAACCTCCATCGCCTCAGCATTCAGCTGACTCCGTTCGTTTGTCTAATCAAAACACACAAGGCTGCTACATTCTTATCATTAAATAATAGGGGGAAAAAAAACCACCAAAAAAAAAAAAAACCCAGTGCAGGTAAGCACGGTGATGATGAAGTGTACTGGCCCACCTTCACTCTTTTATTATTGTGATACAAAGCATATTCAAAAAAATACCAAAAATCTTTAAAAGTGGTATAAAATTATAAAGCAGATGTCAACATATTGGAATCAGTGTAGTTTTACACACCTTGGAAATACTATTTGAAGACCAAAGGCATAATCCAAAACAAAAATTAGTGGTGAAAGTAAGATTCATGTATTTGAGTTCCACATATATAACCATCAAATAGACACATCATTTTTTTATCCTAAATGTCTCTATGGTCTTAACAGATGTTCTTTTTTGGACCTATGGAGAACAGAAAAAAAAAGGGAAAGAAAGGGAAAACTTGACCTGGGCTACTACAGCTCTAAGAAGTGTGTGCTGTTATTTGGAACCCAGGGCAGAAATCAGACCCTTCATTATTCTCCCAGATGCCTTTATGGTTAATTGGGAGAGCTCATTCTTTCTGGATCAGACTGCACAGACAGCAGGAATGGAGAGCAAACCAAATAAAAAGACTGGGTCCTTGGTCTGGAGGAGCTCCTGCAACACAGAGGCTCATGAAAGCAACAGCTGGGAACTAAAAATGTAATCATGCCATTGATGGAGAAACAAAAACCATCCTCCAGTTCTTGGGCAATTACTCATGATGTAATTTTTCCTCCCACCTCTCCCTGGCATGCAAAGATTCACCAGAGAACAAATATGCTTTGAATGCAGACAGTATGACCACATTACTGCACACATCCCTGAACAGCCTCTGCTCACTCCTCCAAGAACAAGCACCACTGCTGCTGATCACCCCACCACATTAGCTGAAAGCAATGCCATGGTTGGGATGATCCTGCAAGTACATCCATCTTCAGGTTTGGCTTTTCAATAAATAAGCTCAAGAAATTTGGTTAATGGAAAATGAAGATGGAAAAATAGTTAATATATCACACACAGCTATAATTTTAAGGTAGAAAACAGTTTAAACAAGCATTTCAAAAGAAGTTCTCAACAGATTAGACCCCACCTCAGATCCAGAACAGGTTAATGGTAACATTTGTACTGAGAGATAGAAACAAGTATAATTGCAAAGCTGAAAAAGACAAAAAAAAAAAACAAACCCAAACAACTCATTGGGAATAAACCACTAAAGATGTAGAACACACTGAGCACCATCAACTCTGAAAGAAATCACATATTTCTTCAATAAAGTCTGACAGGAAGAAAACAGGACCATTGGGTATAATTTCAGAATACCATGGAGATGATGTCATGGCTCCAGGGATGGAATGGGAATCAGACAAAGCTTCAGCCCCTAGACTTGAGAGTAAAATCAGTGGCTGATGGTCACGTACATACCCAGTGCTTTGAGAAATCACAGCCATAAGTGGCTGCTTTCATCACAGAAAATATGCAGGTCCTGAAACAGCAATGTTAGGTGGAAACCAATGGGCATAAAGAGAGAGAGAGTCCAAGAGAATCCTAAGAGGCATTTTGTTATCAAAATGTCCAAGTAAACAGTAGCAGGGAAGAATGAAAAGAATTGGTGAAAGAACTCTGTAAATATGCAACAGTGAAAGGAAAGGAAATAGCTGGCAAAGACAAATTTCTAAAGTAGGAGGCAAATGGGTTGAGAGAACTGGGATATAAACACAGCTTATACCTGTAAGTGCAAGCCCAGACTTGGGCTAGAAATTTATGCATTTTCTTGTCATTTTCCATGGTCTCTTGAAGGCTAATTTCAATTTTAGACTGTTCTTAGAAAATGCCAGCTTTGTCCCCAGAGAGAAAACTGAGCTGAAAGCTACCCAAAACACTGCTTTCAAAGTGACAGATGTGGTCAAGACATCTCCTACCCCCAGAGGCTTCACTCGGACATTGGCTGATGGAAAGGAAAATGCTTGTGAAACTCCAGAACTGAGCTGCACCAGCTGTGCAGAGCTCAGGGGCTCTGTCTTGCCCTGCTCTCACAGACATTTGGGTTAGAAATGCTGCTTTTGTGCACAAATACCAGCTTCAAGGCCTGAACTGGCAGCTGGTGGTTAGCAGGATCTTCAGTTCTCCTGATGCTTTTGCAGGCTGCTTCAGGACTGTATTAGTGGTGTAGCATCTGCAACACTTAAAACACTTAAATATCTGAGCTCCTAAGCTGAAACTTACCCTCAAACCAAAACAATTTTAAAGAATAACATATCCAGTATGTAGTGAAATGTACAAGTATGCCTTTTAAGCTACAGAGGTTAACTCCTGAAGCAATTCCTACAGATGTTCCAAGAAACAGACTCACATTCTTGCTATTGTCACTAGTTATTCCTTTGATTTTTTTACTTTATTGAGCCTTTTCCCCTTTCCTCTGCAACAAGGCAATTTCTTCATAGGAAATGAATCCATTCTGTTAAGTAGGCATGGAGGATGGCTGAGAGTTTTAGTTGTGAGGCTTTGAATGTGGGACCCCAAGAAGATTTTTTTGTCATAAAACTACAACAGTAGTGAGGAAAGCAAGAATGGGAGGAGTCCACATTTCCAAAAGTAACTGTGAAAAGTGATTTTCAAACCTCATAATCAGTTACCAAATTTGTTTATTCTTCAGACCCTGTGCATTTTCAACTGCTCAGCAAAAATATCTCAAATTCAGCTGGCAAGTATTTAGGCAAAATTCTACAGGACCTCTACAGAAGCCAATGGCTTCTTGAATTGTTTCTAACCTTGATTCCTCCAGTAGCTCCTCCTAGATATTTAGAGAGTTCTTTTCTCATCTCAGTAACTCCCTGTCTGTATCTGCCCAGCTTTACCTCCTTTCCCCTGTGTCCTAATTGTCTGTAGGAAATTATCATGAGGTTAGAAACCCATCTTCCCCAAACCACGACCAATTTTATATTTCAAAGTGCGTGTAGCCAATGCCACGTGGAATGGAAGCAAAGACAGTTCATTGCAGTACTGCACCACTGCACTCAAAGGGAGGGAGGCCCTGTTGCAGAAAGCTGCCTAAACCATGGGAACTTCTTGTGAGACCCTTTTCACATCCTCTAGCTACTCTTCATCTCACTGTCCTTTAAAAAAAGCATTCTGTGCAGTTGCAGTGCTTTTCCTCTCCTTGAACTTATCTCACCTGGTATCTAGGCCTGAAAAGCCACTGTTTTATTCTGGAGCCCCACTAGACTACCTTTCCACTAATGCAAAAATGGAGAAACGTTGGGCACATGAACTTCCTTCCCTAACTTTGTAACACTGAAATTTTTCATTATACATTAATTAGAACAAAAGAAAAATAACAAGATTGATGTGTGGAAAGCCACAGACAGAAGAGATTTTCAACAGTCCCCAGCAGCAGCATTCCAAGAATAAAATAAAACCATCGTGCAAGGATCCCAAGTCCCTTACCTTGATAAAGAGCATATTTTTCTAACAGATGATAAAGTTTTGTCTGCGTAAAATCAAATATTCCCCATGTATTTTCAATAGCAGCAGTCATTAGTTATTTGTTATAAAGAACAAATTGATTTGTCTCCTATTCCAACTTTTCCTCTCAAATGTCTTTCTTGTTGCATAAATTTTGTCCTGTCTTTGTGTTACAGCAGTAATTCCACAGCAGTAATTTCACTGCCTGGGTCAAGTGGATATTAACCATAAAATTAAATAGAAGGTTTTGGCTTTTTTCTTATATCATGGATCTAATTTATTAATCAAAGTAGCTACATGAGTTCATTTTTGAGACTAGATTAGTAAAAGACCTTTGAGATAGTATGTCATACCAATTTTTCCAGTTAAATTATTTACTTAGTGTAATTTCAAAAAAGAAAATCCTAGTTTTGAATTATAAATTCAATACATATCAGTATTTTACATGAGTCAGGGGTAGCTGAAAATAGATGTTTGCTATTATAGAATAATGCTAATAAGAATTGACATCCCAAATTAATAAAAAATAAAGGTCCCTTGTCAGTCATAGGAAAAAAAAACCTTCTTCAGATATATTTCATTTAGATGCCTGAAGTTGTTTAAATTTGACCACAAGCTAATGAAAAACTAGCATTAAACTAGAATTAATTTCTTTTCTTTTTTTAAAAAAAACCCATCAATAGGGACATGAAAGTCCATCTGGCAATAACGTGGCATTAACCTGTGCATCAGATTGTGTGAGTTAATATATGTGTGCAAGCCTGCAATAAGGCCTCTCAAGTACTGCAACCCTAATAAGAACTCTTCCATAGACAATTGATTTCCAAAGAATCAGGCTAAATGGTGCTGAAATTCTAGTTTCGCTCTCTGAAAATAGTTTCTCTTTGGTTGCCTCCCTTTAATTTATCCTCAGTTTCAATCAGAACATTTCTTTGAGTTGCTGCCCCAGTGGTATGATTGTGGCTGGGATCCAAGCATGGCCAGAGCTGCCAAGTGCTCCTCAGGGATGCTGAGCCCCTGCTGATTTCCGTGGATGCTCATGGAGCACCTTTCACTATGGAGCACTGGGGGAACCTCTTGGGCTGGAGTCAGGGTCTCTTTCCCAAACCACCCAATCAGAAATTACTTCATTTTACTCCCTCATTATAATTATAACTATAAACAGCCCATATGAGCAAAAGATTAATAGGGCTAGCAAGCATTTCCAGGGTATAATCGGCTGTCATCCCATAATTACTCAAAGAGATTGAATGAGTGGCTTTGAAATTACAAGGAGAGTTGAATTCTTTTACTGAGATGGGAGCAGCAAAACATGAATACTCGTGAAAAGCCCTGCTAATTTTTTGTCTGTGGTCCATCCTTTAGCATTTAGGACATGGTTGCTCCAGCCTCAAAGGCCTATCTTGTGGTACAGAAGTCAGTGAGCACCATATTAATCCTGCTGATCTGGCCTCAAACCAGATGCTTTAGATCTCTGGTACTGCTTCAGGTGGACACAAAGGTTTGATCTTCATTTTTCACTTCCATTGCATTCATTTTTACGTGATTTATATAGGCAAAGGAGCTGATAATTAAATCCTGCAGAGTAATCCCTGCTGACCATGGTTGATCTTGTAAAGATTTCACTCCCATCATCCAATAAACTATAAAATGCTTCCCAGAGCCTCAAATGAGAGATGTTGAAATGCACCATTAATCAACATGACTGAAGTGTTGCTTTTGTTATAGTTTGGAGAATGCAGAAAAGAATATAACAGAAAAGGAAGCAACATTCAAGAAACTGGCAAAAATAAAAATAATTTTAAACAGATGCTGTGTGGGATTAATAAAAACGAGTAGAAAAATGCCTTCAAGAAATTTTCTGGAGCTGGGAATCAATGGGAGTTTTGTGTCTGTCAAAACCCAAACACTGTAGAAGTGTTCCACTGAAGTAAGCCTGTGGTACTGGGCAGGCTGGAGGGTGTCACAGGTGTGACTGACAGGGGAGGGCAGCTCACCATGTGCTCTACAATAGCTCCCCTAAAGCTGACTATTTTTGTGAGTTCAGAAGACCAGAGCAGAGTACTTGAATGGCAATTTGGGAAAGCCACTGGAGCAGACAGCCATGTCCCACAAGTATTCCCCTACAGGAAGACATCAGATTTCATACCCTCTCTTACTGAAATGGTTTTGGTCAAAATTTCTTTTCCTTCCCCTGCTCTGGAAGTTTCATGTCTGTTCTGTCTATCCACAATGATCTCATTCTCTCCAGCTGACTTGTTTGAAGTAAATAGAAACTGCTGTCCTAATTTTGACAGGTAGGGTTTTTTTAGTAATTTAGTTTGATTTATAACAAAATTGCCATTAAATTAGTCTTGTTCCTACTTCCTGTATGATGCAAATGAGGAATCCCAGAGGGCCCAAAACCAACTTCTGGCAGCATTTCTGGAGGACTAGATTCAAGAGAGACAAGAAAGGAGATGGACTGGCCATTATTTTGCTGCTGCAAAGTCCCCTTACAGAGCCTTTCAGCTCCCATTTTTAAGCAGGCAGTGTGTGAAAGAGCAGCCTCAGGAAAGGTGAAGGAAAGCTAAGAACCACATATTTTTCTCAATTTAGTGGCTGGTCAAAATATTATATGGCTTTTCAATTCCCAGCTATTTTGCCTCTTCACAAAACAACCTTTTACAAGGAAAAAAGGTAGCAGCCAATAAAAACAAGGAGAGTAAAAATAGCATATTTAAATGAACAGTTAAATACAGTTACCAGGAAAGCTGAGGTTGTGAGCAGTGTCCCTGGCACAAGCAAGGAAGCAAGAAAATTTCATGACTCAATCAGTAGGGGAATGTGCTTTCAAACTTAGAAACATTTAGGAGCTTTACACCTTTGAGGGTTTTTTCTCATCTACTTCTCCCATCTCACATTGTGTGTGTACATAGCTTTATTTGATATAAGGAGATAGGAAGGGATGTTGGTTCAGATCACTGCTAGAAAACTCCCTCTGCACTTGTGCACTCAGTCACTTCACTCAGTGGCTGCTGGGGCAAGAGTGAGAGCAAAACAGATTCAGACCTTTAACACTAAAATGGCCAGGAGCTACTGAAGGAATGAAGAAAGTTTTAGGTTACAGGCTGTGTACTGTGAAAGAGATATGCATCCACTCTGAATGTTCTCAATTCTATTTTTTAGGCCAGTGAGCAAAAGCACACATCCTTTTTTTTAAGGCTGGGAGCTTAACTGTTCTCAGCTTACACAGAAAGGGGCACAGGGGAGGCAAACTTTGAATAGCAGTGCACTTCTAATGAATGTTATCCACTCTGTGTTCAAGACAACTCACCTGTCTACTGTTCATGGAAAGACTGAAATAAACTGAGAATTTCCAACAGAACCTCAAGAGAACTCTTTGCAAAATATTTTTAAATACAATTATTTTTTAGCACATCACTCGACAGAAGCCAGGAGGATGGCTACTTTGAATTCAGAGACTGCAATTTGTGCTTATGTAGCTTGGATGCTCAAGAAGATGAAGTCTCTAACTAAAATAATTCTGATGACTTGTCAAGGTTGGCAGCACATTTGGTCCTGTAATCTGGGCTTTAGGAGGGTGGTTTCAGGGGTGATCTGGCTCTTCACATCCACATAATCCCAAACCTGTGGTGTTAAAGGCAACATACAGATTGATTCTGCATTAGGGAATATGATGGAAAGAAATTCCCTCCTATTTAAAGAAAACTAAACAAACTTTGTGCAATGGAAGGCAGCAATATCCTCCAGAGCGGGGAGAAAATTGTGATGGATATATTTATATATCCATCCAGCAGGAGTCACAGGTAGCCCTGCAGTACCCTAGCCCTCTGAATGGCTGTTCATAAAGCTCCAGGCAGAATTAAGAAAGTGGCCAAAATGGCACATAAACTGAATATCATGTGCTGGATCCGTGTCTTCTTCTGCTTTTCCCTCTTCCTCAGAATTTTTTCACTCCATTAAGAGGATATGTATAGTATAAAATGCTGTAGCCAAATTTTCTTTTGTAGAATTTAAGAAGATTGAAAATTACAGTATTCAACCTAACTCAGCATCTTCAGATATGCTGTGCAGGCAGCCCCTGTTCCAGGGTACCTAAAGGAGGAGGGACACGTGGCAGGCACAGAGCACGCATCCCCAGGAGGCTGCTCCTAAACTGGAAAAAGCAAAATTGTTGTTACAGCAAAGAAAAGGGGTAGACACAAGTTCCTTTTCCTTGTATCCCTGTACCAATATAGGGCTGTATTTGCCTTTGAGGCATTTACACATTAACAGTGTTCTTTGATATAGCCAGAATGAAATAAGGAAAAACCTATAGCCCCTATATCTAACTCTGGCAGCAGCTATTTAGCAAATTATCACCTCTGCAAAACCCTTACATACATACAGGAAAGCCTTATTAATGTGTCTGTCCCATTGTGCTTACATTCTGCCTGCTACAATTTAGAATTTAGCTGAAAATATGACTGCAGAACTCACTGTGGCTCAGCTATAATGCTCCCCACATGTAGTGAGAATATTGATTATTACTTCCATTCAGGTTCCTACAGGGGATTTGTACACGTGATTCAAGAAATAAAAAGGTCAGTAATACTACTCTTGTTACTCTGCTTGGAAAAGCTACATAAACATTTGTGCTAACCTACTAAATTCTTCCTAACCAGAAATACGTGATATAAATTATAAATTAAAAAATTACCTTTGCATCAGTTGTTGTCATATTATTTCCTTTTCATGTATCCTCGTTTCCAAGATGCTTCTTGACAAAAGTTTTTCCAAGATAAAAAGTATTTAATAAACATCTTTCCTCAGCAGGAACATTAAGTAATCCTAGCAGATTATTATGAATTAGATTTTATTATTGGTATCAGTTTGGTAAATATGGCATTGTTTGACTCCAAAGAAGGGTCAGACACATTGTGCACAGTATTGAGTGACAGCCTGCAAAAGCCTACTGAGCACCACCTGGGCTAGCAGGGGGCTAGCAATCTGAATGATGATGTTGAGACTGTACTAAATATTTACTGAGCCATCAGGACTCCTCAAATCACTACATAAAGCTGTTGTGAGGTATTATTATTGCCACAGGCTATCCATATTACCCAATTTAAAGGCTCACTCCCCAAGAGGCAATAGTGATAACCTCCCCAGCTTTCCAGTCTAAAGAATTGAAATCACTTGCTTCCAAAACAAAATATAATCTTTAAATTGGACCCTGCTCAGAGTTGTTACCAAAGCCAAAGAGAGCACTATGACACAAGTTCCAAAACCTAACAAAGACAATATTAACACAGATAAAAAAATCCCCTCTAAATCACAGATACACAGAGAAGAAAATGTATACACTACTAAATTCAGGCTTCTGCAAAATCTCAGTGGCAGCCTCTTTCTGTTCTTGATACCTCACGTGTCTCTTTCCAAATCAGTATCAGAGAGAATGAAGAATCTTCATTGTTCTAGTAAGACCAGGCCATTTAATCCTGCTCTTCATCTCTTCTTTCTGCTGTTCATGAGCAGCCCAGACTGCTGTCTATCAATATTCATTTGTTGAGTTATTACAAACAATTCTCCAGTTCTTAGACAAAAGTTTAGCTTTTTATTCCCCCTCTCCTCTAGGACTATAATTGAGACAGCTGATGATGTAGCTGAAAATAAACTTCCATAAGCAGACACTGTGAGCTGGAACTCAGCTGCACGTAGGCCATCCACACACTTTTTCCACTCTGACTCTTTCTCCCTGCATCCAACTGGGGAGGATGTTTTGGCTGTGACTCCCCTGTAGCTTATTCCACGTCACACCAATGACCCACTGGAGTGAGGAAAAAGTGACTGGTTAAATGTCCATGGTTTTCAGTCAGCACACCAGGAGTCTCAGGTGAATTCCTTTTCTCTTCTGAAAGGGATTTGCACTCTCCAGTCAACCTTCAAAGCCTTGGAGCTCTGTTTGTGGAGCCTGTTCTTCACTTCTCCAGAGACAAGGAACCTACTGCAGCAATGAAAACTTTACTGGCTGTGTTTACTTTTCATATAGTGCAGACAGGGGATATTAGGCAGGAATGTGCTTTACAATCACCGTTTGTATCATTTACTCTTGTTCTTTTCATCCCAGAGAAAGCCTAACCTTTTTCCCATGGAATTTCTGTTAAGTGAGTCACAGAAGTCAACTGCTGCCCAGGCATTCACAGGAAAGGAAGATTTACATTTTATGTGTGTTTTTAGGAACACTCTCCTGTCACACCATTCATCTCCATGGCTAAATTAGGTCATTCTTTTGCTTTTTCCCTCTTTGTATTGTAGAGAAAAACAGACGTGATTTATCAGTCTGTCATTATGGAGGAGGCTTCATTCTGAATTTGTCCATTCCCTTCTAACTCCACGCAAAGTTCAGCCTGTGATTCCCATCATTTGGGGGCTCCATAACCAGAGAGCATGACTGGGCAAAGACTTGGATACTTTGGTGATTAAATATTTCTAAAACACCTAATTTAGATGGTGGTGGATGAGAGCAAGGAAGCAATGTGCTTCTCTGTGTCGTGCTCTCCCCATAACCCACTGGAAAATATTTGGCAGTAAGCAGAGATTCAGAAAGCAGGTACCAGCAAATATGCTTTGTTTCTGCATGTGTGCTGTGCCTGCTCATGGCAGGTCCCTGGGGGTGACACTGGCCATGGGACACCTGGGTCATCCTGCACTGCCCAGGGCATGCCCTCGAGCAGTGCCTTAAGGGACACTGTGCCTTTCCAGCCAGTGAGGAAGAGAATGATACACATAAGGATGTGAGTGCTTTCCAGACTTCTACAGGTTTTTAATTTATTGAATAAATTCTTAATCTTGCACCAAAACACCTTTGGGTGTTGCTTGTGTAAACTTTTAAAGCAAAGTAAATTTTTGCACTTTTGATTTGCTCCATTATTAGCATGGAACTGATGGGACTTGGAAGAAACTCAGTTACTGCTCCACAGTCACAGAAATCTCCAACAAACAGGGCACTGTCTAACTAAATCTTACATAATCATTCATTCAAGGATCATTATTTAGAGAATTCCATATATACAAAAACTTTAAACAAAAAATTGCTAGATTAACAGGAGCATCTTCATTGTTCTACCTGGCTGCTTTTTTTCTTCCTTTTGGTAGAAAAAAATTTATAGTTCTTATATTTTAACCTGATAAGACACACTTGGTCAGGTGTTCTGGCCAGAATGTCACACTCACTGCATTTCTCTTTCATACACACTCATATTCCAGCCAAAAAAGAACATGTGTTAGATTAAAACATTTTGGTCCTCAGCAGAGTAAACTGTTGATGCCATCTGACAGCCTGTTAACAGCCATCAGCTATTCCTAGAATTGCTGTGGGAGTTTGTAGGAAGGCATTTGCAAATGCTTTATCAATACAGATTTACCTCAGCAGCAAAAGGACAGACAGCATCACTTGTTGCAGCCTGGGTGGAAAATGCCTTATTCTTCCTCCTAGCCCAACAAAAAGCACCTAAATCAAATTGAATTGCAGTAAGACAGCTAGGGAGCTATCTGGGGTTGAAGGTAACAGTCCCAGGGAACGAATGAAGCTTCAGGAATTGCAACAGGTTTCCAATTTTTACCTGTAATAAGGCAGCACACCTCCAAAGAAAGCTCATTATGCTCTTTTATCCAGTCACTCCAGACTGCAGCTTGATTATGCTGAGATTTCAAGCCCTGATATTCTTAGCATCATTCTCTTGCTTTTTCCCTTTGTCAGCAGGTATATTTGCATTTTTAAATAGTCATATTCTAATCATAAATGTAGATTAGTGAAAAATCCCCCAGTCTGTACCTAGATATAAATACTGCTGTGGCTGGGTCTGAGCTGGGATGCAGAGATTTATCAGTGGTTTTAGGTGTCCTCTGGACCAGGTAGCTCCTTGCCTTTGACTTTGCCCATTTTGGCTCAAAGGATTTTGAAGTCAAACGTGTTTTGTGCATGTTTACACATCATTACCTCTTTCTGAAAAGATAAAAAATTCACTTCTGTGCACACTTCTCTCTGCAAATTTGGCTTGAGTTCATCTGATAGTAAGAGCTTTTGCTAAATTTCACCACATAATTACTGAAGTGCAAATCCTCAGGAAAAACAATTTGCTGTAAAGATTTCATATTTGCAGCTTAAGAGGTGCTGATTAGTTGGTGTTTTACTCTGGCATCAAATTGTAGTATCTTCCTTGGAGCATGCATAAGCACTTTTCTTTTTTAAATTTATTTTTCATTCCTTTACTTTAATATGCAATTTTGCACAAATATTTCCTTCAGCTAGGCATACTGTTTAAAAAGTTGAACACCATAAATGGAGCACAAAAAATGTACAACAATTTAGTTGATTTATTCAATAGATTTTGCCTTCCTTTGTGTTGCTCTCTTCTCTACCACTACCACATAACTAATTCGCTTTTCCTTTTTTTTTTTCTTTTTTTTTTTTTCCCTATTTTCTGCAACACATAGGTAAGTTCTTGTTTATTTCAATGGCTGGCTTTAATTCTTGGTGCAATTTAATATTAGCTTTACCACCTCTAACAGCCCTTACAAAGTTTGTTCAGTGGAAAGGACAGGGCACAGTGAGCCCTTGTGTTGAACAACTTTGCTTGTATTTCTTTTCTGTCCCAGTGTGGCACCGAGCAGAACACAGACATAAACAGTGTCAGCAAGCTCAGCCTCAGTCTGCTGAAAGAACTTTATTTTCCACGAGCCACAGATTCTGCTCTCAGAAGAACAAGACAATGAAACAGTGTGCCTCAGTCCCTTCATACAGTCATATGCAGTGGGATCAAAAAAAAAAAGTTTTATATCAGTTAAAAAGCAAGATTGGCTGCAGGAGCAAAGGAAGGCAAAATTTAGGTGTTAATGGGTAGTCTTTGCAAAACATACACATTCTTGCAGTATTAGCATTCGTTTTGTTCAAATTCCTCAGGGCAAGTGTCTCTCCACGTAGTTATGTGTGGCTGGAGAGAGCCACAGTAAGAGCAGGAGACTGAACTTGAGCTGAAATACAGGCTGAGCTTGGGGAAAATCATAAAGAATCGAAGGAACAACTTAGAGCATGTAAAGACTGCTGGAGGGAGCTCCTCAATGATGTACATGACAGCTCAGTTGTACAGCAGGGTATAACTAAACAGAAAGCAGACCAGCACAAAGAAATGCTTGTGCAAGGTCAGATACCTTGGGAGGTTGTGCTGTTCAAATTGTGCCAAAAAAAATCCCCACATTCAGGAGGAACTGTACACGTACACAAGAGCAGGACTACAGAGCAGGAATGTGCAGCCAGGACCTCAATTAGGAAACACTATTGTACTGATGTGCAGGACATACACAGTACCAGCAAAATGCTGCTGTAAACCACAAAGTCAAGGCAGCCCCAAAGTCTTCAGTGCCTTCAGGGTCAAAACATATGACTGGGTCATTTAAATTAGCAAGTTACCTTTTGTTTATACTTCTCTTCTTATGAATAGCTTTAATTATAGCCTTCAGCACAAACCTCAGTTAGCCTGGGAGTTTCCATGCCTTTGCTGCCCACAGCTCGCTCCTGGGGCTCCTGCCAGCTCAGTGAATCACCACGGTGCCAGCACCGACTCCCAGCTCCACAGGCAGCGCCGTGGCAGGCCTGCAGTGCTTGCACCTTACCTTTGAAATGCACCTTTGTCCGTGCTCCTTGCAGGGGTGATGTGGAGTTGCAGGGGAATTTTCCTGTAGCTGAACACCTCCGTGTCACTCCCTCTCTGCAGCACGCGAATCAAGGAACGGGAGGCTCCTGACCAGCGGTACCTGCCCTGCACTAGCCCACTCCCCTTTATTTTTTTTGGCATTTGCTTCAGGGACTAAGGGTGGTTGTGCATCAGGGGCGGGGACAGCGGCAGCCGCGAGGTGCGCACAGCTCGCTGCTCAGCCACCACCAGTGTCTGCTTGCTCCTTGGAAAAGGCAAGCAACAAACGAGAAATATTGACTGCCTCAGATGCTACCAGCTGCCCTGGTTCAATAACTAGGTCAGCTAAAGGTTAAACCAGCTGAGGCATAAGCAGCAAGTTTAAATTGAACAAAAAAAAAAAAAAAAAAAAAAAAAAAAAAAAAAAAAAGAGAGAGAGAGAGAAACAAACCCAAAGCTGGTAGTCCATATCACAGCCATTCACACTGGAGCCATCCCATCTCTAGGGGGCTACATGCACCTTAGCCATAAATCAGTGACATGAAACTAGCAATGAAATCAGCCTGCTTGCTTAGATGTACCTGGCTGTGTTATATTAATAACTTTTGCTTTCTATAGTAAATTCTGTCAGAAATCACAGTCCAATTCCAAATTATACCATTTACCAAGCCTAATGCAACTTTAAGGACATTACACAGTATTTTGTCTAAGTATTTTAAATCACCCATGGTTTAACATACAGATGCACATTTTTTTAATTTTCCTAGTGGTGTGTAATTGCATTTCAAGTTTAGGATTTTGCTGCTTTGGTGAGAAAGACACATCTAGCTTTCCACACTCATGTAGGGAATACATACTTTGGAGATAGTGTAATGTGAAATTCCTCCACTGAGAAAATCAGAATGACATCTAAGGAAACTGCCTGTGGATCTCAGAACCAGGTTTAAGCAGTGAAAAGATAATTTCTGTGCTAACACTGCCACCCATCGAAAAATAAGAGGCATGTATGTCCCTGTTTTCATTTCTTCCTCTTTGGTATGCTGCAGTGTTTTCACGGATATTTTCTCCTCACTGCTGTCTTCTATAATATAATGTTATAAAGTAAAAATTGTAAATAAACTAAACCTAAGTGGTAGGTCAAATATAGCTATAAACCAGAAGATAAATTCTTTCCAGAACAAAATCAGTAACGTATGGAAGTCTCCCTGTGAATGGTGACAGGGAGCTACTAAACCCCCAGGACATAAACCTGGCATGTATAAACATATACATCATCAAAGTACGTGTAGAGAGAGCCCTGATCCAACAGAATTCCACCAGCTGGGCTCTTCCCTCCACCTTGGGAGAGCTGCACTTTTCCTTCCTTAGAGAGATTCTCTCCCTCTGACCTCTTGCTATTTTCTCCTGCCTCGCTAATGTTAAGATTAAACCACATGCTTAACACAGTTTCTTCATCTTGTGTTGGAGTGGTGGTTTCCCCTCGATGCAACCCACAGTTGCTTCTTTGCCCTGGTTATGAGAGGTTCCCTGATCTTCAAATGTTTCTGGTTTCACAACTTCCTCCCCCAATCACACTTTTACCTTTACCATTTCCTCTCACAAATTATTAACATCCATGTCATACAATGGCCATTAACAGTGAAACACTTGAACCATGCAAATTTACAATAAATTCCCTTGCACAAAGATTTTATTTTCTTTATTCTCTCTTGCATTTTCCAAGAGTTATCCCTGCACCAAGAGTAGCAGGAGCTAAATTTAGTTCAGGAAACCAGCTGCTTTCTCCTTCCCTGACTCACCTTTTGCTGTGCAATCCTGCTCCCACTGTCAGCTTTTGGTCAAAGTTATTCTTGTTGGTAAAGAATATTCTGGTTGTGTATCAACACAAGGGATGTGAGAGATGAAAGGGCTGTCCTTGGGTCAACAAAAAGACCCAAGGAGACCTTTTCATGAACTTTGCAAACATGAACTAAAATGTTTTTAAAAGGCAAACTGTTATACAATACTTGAAAATAATGCTCCTTCTCTTTTCCAATTAGCAAGGCTATTAGCAAAAACCCAGTCTTGCTTATGACTAAAGTAGTAAATCACTTTTTTTTTTTAATACTTATAACATTGTTTTCTGGAAAGTAGAATTAATTATGCTTTTCTACAGAGAAACATCACATAAATTATGTTTTTGTGTGCTATATGGATCCTAGGGTTTTATTAAGCGACTGCATCTTCTGCTCAGCTGAAGATGAAAAACTTACCAGGATGACACAGATGGAAAGGTCATTAACAGAGCTAGAGAAATCCATCTGCAAATCTCACTCTGTAAAGGTTTTATGTAACAGCTCAATCTCACTGAGATGCTATTGAATAACAGGTAGCATGCTGGAAATTTTCTAATGTTTTCTAATGGATTTATGGACAGGGGGTTAAATCACTGTATTGCTGATTGTCTGAAGGATGAAGAGTGGACAGTTCTAGACTGGTGATTTATTAAATATGGATGCTGTTATGATTCTTTCAAAATTCTTTCAAAAGCTCAAATAATGATTTATTCTCCATTTAACACAGTTTCAGAAATGAGCAAGTCTCCAGAAATTCTTGAAAAATTTAAGGACTAACCATTTTTCAATTAAATAGCATCAGAAAAAAGTTAGATGACAAGGCAATAAGATACTGTTTGGTTAACTAGAGTTACCCCTTGGCAATTTTAGCTAGGACTTCCCATGCAATATTTTTACCTTCATGAGAGAGTGTGAACTGTTTCACAAGACAAAAGTTTACGAGCTGTGTAACCAGTGTCAGAGTTATCCAGTTCCCCAGCTGATGGAAAGTTCCTCCAAGTCCAGTGCTCTCTGCTGTTTTATGATCTGAGGTTGTAGAACTTCTTTCCAGTTCTTACCACAATTCTGGCAATTCTAAGTTGCTTAGCTGCCACTTCTTACTCCTTAGCTGGATTCACTTATTCTCTCAGTTATCCAAATTTTCACATTATTTACTATTTTTGCTAAATACATGGTAAAGGAAGAAACTGCAGCAATCTGACCACTAAACTTGAGCAGCACAAAATTGAAAAATCTTAATGGGCAACAGCAAAACTGACACAACTTCACTGTTGGATTTCACCATATTTGAGAAACCTGTGTGTAAGCACAGATATTTCCGCGTTGATTAAGCTTCCCACAATTGTTACTGCTTGCAACTGAAATTCTCCTTAAGATACAAGAATTGCAACATTGTTTTTCTACACATCTTGATGTGAAGTTGATCATTCTTAATGATTTGCATTCTCCCATTCTTCCCCTACTGCCCTACAGAGATGTACATTCATTTTTCTATGTAATTTTTTATGCAAGGTTATTGGAAAAATGGTGCTTCCAGGACTTAGGGTGAATACCTAAGAAAAAAATTTGAATGAAAAAAATTTAATTATTTGGAGGAATGAAAATAAAGTCTCCTGGTTATGTCCTACTAGGCCAACCTCTTAATACCTCAATTAAATTTGTATACACTCCCCAGTTTATTGCCAGCAGATGAATTTAGGATACAAGATCCTTTTCACCAAAGACAAAGGTATCCCTGTTTTGTCTACTTGCAAAATATTATTCCATCCTTTCCTCAAACAGCCACAGACCTCACTCTAATGCAAAGTGGAAATTTAAATTCTATGCAGCACCTGCCATGGAAGTAAATAGGTATTTTCAAATACCTAGCAATGTTTATGGAATATTTGAGTAACTGCTGAAGTGCAGGCATCAAATATGCTTGAGCCAGGGACTTCAGAGCTACAGGCAGAAATGAAGCTGTGTGCCACCCTTGAAGGAAAAATAATAATGATGGACTTAGCCACATGAATCCCCAGAGGACAGGTCTGGTTTCTAATACATGGAGCTTCTGCTCCTAACTCAAGTAATCAGAAACTTTTTAGCAGATTTTAGCAAGATTGGATTTCTGGTATCTCATTAATAGATACCAGATAATAAAGCACAAAATATTTTGAAAATAATAATGTTAAGTTAGTTGCCTAAGAATAGTGCTGATGAATCAAATAGGCACCTCCAGCAATTCCATATACAAGGAATTTTGGCAGCATAAGCTAATTTGACAAGGATAATATACAATTTAAAGACTTTCAGAATAGTCTGGACTCTTGCCCCAAATTTGCACAATTATTCCAACATCAAAGACAATCCAGGTACACAGCAGCAATGGCATTTCTCTTTTCTTGTGCTTTTTGACTGGCCAGAAGCAACCAATAAATTGAAAATACTGAACAAAAGTACTCTTCAACAGGACTAGAATGCAACTGAAAATACTGGCAAGGACTTCTCCCCATAGTTGGATCCCAAGAAGTATTCTGTGCATGTGCTTGTGTGATAGGGTAAGAATTTGCAATTTATCCATTGCTTGGACATTTAAATAAAATATTTAAATAATTTAAACAAAGCTATAAACGCTAAGAAATTGACCTGCCATTTCATGTGTCTGCCTTTGAAGCGAAACTGTCCTGTTTACACAGAACACTTGTTCTGTTTACTCTGTGCCCTCAAAACAAGAGACAGACTCACAATCTGTGAAAACCCAGGACTAAATGAGGAGCAAAGAGGACTGAAGAACCTGAGAAGTAACTAACCATTTTCTCCTTGCCTCAGGTCACACTCATGCACAAAGCAATTACTAAAGCATTATTAGACAGAAGCAAGCACAGACAGTTTTATTTTCTGTCACCTCTACACTCCTGTTGGTGAACATGCAAGCCTTAAGTTTCAAAACAGCCCAAATAAGAAAATTAGGTCATGCTCAGGAGGAGTTATATTTGACAACATATTTGTCACTAGAGGTGGTGGGCTGCCCTTAGCTGGGTATCAGGTGCCCACCAAGCCACTCTATACCTCCCCTTCCCAGAGAGACAGGGGAGATTTAATAAGACACAAAACAACTTATAGGTTAAGATAAGGCAGTTTACTAAAACAAAAGTTTGTGTGTGCACAAACAAAGAGTAAAAATCCCAAAAATTTTATTCTGTACTTCCCACCAGCAGGCAATGCCCAGCCACTTCCTGAGAAGCAGGGCTTCAGCATGGAAGTGATTGCTTGGGAAAGCAAATGCTGTAAAAAATGAATGCAATGCCTTCCTCCTCCTTTTCTTATCTTTTATGTCCCAGCTGATGCCATAGAGAATGGAATGTCCCTTTCATCAATCTGTGTCAGCTGGCCTGGCTGTGTCCCCTCCCAGCACCTCCCCACCCCCAACATACTCAAGGCAGGTGGGAGTGCTGCAGAGACAGCGCTGCTGCTGGCCAGCACTGCTCAGCTCAGTGATCTGCACCCTTCAGCTCCCAGAGCAAAGCACAGCTCTGCGAGGGCTGCTGGGGGAAATCAACCCCAGCTCAGACAGCCCCAGCACACCAGAGTAGTAACATTTTACACTGATTTCAGATAGTTCTGTTCAAATGCATTACTTTGCTCTGACTGTAAATATTTGATATATTTGATATATTTGATATATTTCATATATTCCATATATTCCATATATTTCATACATTACATATATTTGATGGGAAGATGGAAATAGCAGAATGTGAACATGAATGCAAACTATCAAAGAAGAATACCCAGGAAAACATCTCAAGTGTCTCCTTATTAGGCTTAGGTTATTATTAATATTGAATATAGAAGTAGTCCTCTTTTTGTAGGAATCAAAGTATTATTATAGTAGTTACAAATAACTACTATGTTTAGTTACTTTAAAATTACAGAGTTCTTGGGAAAAAGAAAAGGGTTGCTATATATTTCTCTAAATCATATTATTGATCTTTACAGATAAAGAGTTCTTATTTGAATACTACAAAATATTTCATCACATTAAAAAATAATAAAAAATATAATAATGCTTTTAGCTTATAAAAATGTAACTGTAACATGTACATTTCTCATATTCTTACTGAAGCTCTGCCATTCACTGGAAAGTTGGGAGATCCATGTTCTTCTTCCTTCCATATAGAACATCTAGATTTCACTACCAAACTCCTGCTCAGTGATGCTTATTCCCAGAATACTCAAAAAACATGAAGTCCTAAGGGGATAAAAAAAAAACCAGCAAACAAAACAAAGAATTCTTAAATGTGGTTCTTAGTTCCAAGATGCCCTGTCAGCATTGCAAGATGTACACCTTCCTCTAAGAAACCTGAAAAGGTGAGAAGAAGGTGGGGCACATTTGCCATGCCCTCTCCACCTGGGTCTCTCAGAGTGGACATCCACAGAGACAGAAAGATGGTGAAAGACCAACATGGGAACTTTTAATTTATCACTAGTCAAAGCTATGCTTCCTTTACTCAGGACTTCTAGCCTGCCTTTGTTCCACCTGACTCATTCCCTCCCATTTTACCTCAGCCTGGAGTCCATCACAATACTGCTGTCTTTAGTTCACTGCTGGGACCCCACTTCTGTGCCTGAGTGCCCGGGTTGCTCACACTAGCTAATGCTGCACCTGATGTGCTTGGTAAGACAGGAACACACACAGCTGAACAAAACCTTGTTCGTGCACAGGGCTGTCAGAGGTTGGTGAGACCTTTCCAAATGCAAGGTGCTTCACATGCCCCTTTCCTGCCATCCAAGCAGTGCATGTTTTGAAGTGGCACCTTGATGCAGAATTGCACTGTTAGGTGGAAACAGGAGTGTATTCTACACTCTTTCCAAAGAGGAAAGTGAGCTGCACTGCACTACTGACAGTCTGAGTGCAGCTGTGAAGTGCTCTGACAAGTTCAACGAGCTGAGCCTCCACAGCAGTCCCTCCATTTGGAAATTACTGCTCTGAGAGCATTAATCCTGCACAATCCACATTCTTCCAAAGAGACTTGGGAGGCAGTGGCTGCAGCACTCAGCTGTCCACAGCAGGCTGCTCGGGCTTTGGATGGTCTTTGGCTATTGCTAATCTGTATTTTTCTGGTTTCACCATTCATAAACTTGCTTTCCTCTGCTAATCAGTCTGTAAGAAGTCTTCCTTTTTCCTTTTTTCAATCCCACCAAATATGAAACTCTTCTTAAATACAATTAGCACTTCATGTAGTCTAGAATAAGCTTCTTGTCTAAGATAACTCTGTGTTGCCTTTTGTGGTCAGTTTTACACACAGAAATTCACAAGCTGTTGCCCGCTTACAGGAGCTCAAAATTGACTCCTTTATCATCACAATTTAAACATGGAGATGAAAATGTTTATGTTCATGTTTTAGTGAATGACAGACTTACGATAAGGAAGCAAGCACCAATCATGACAGCTTTCATTTTCACATCAAGGTCCATTGGGAATGAGATTCCAAAGTTATCAGTATCTGTAAACATTTCCCGCACAAAACCAGTCCACTGCTTAGAAATCTTCCCAACAACACAAGTCTCATCCACAGACATCACCTATAGTTTAACATAAAATTTAAAAAAGCATCATCAAACCTGTCATTCATAATATTCCCAAGTCCATTTTGGAATAGTTCCATTTAAAAGCTTCAGACTGTTATTTTAATTAATACAATTATTGAGTGCAAGGGTTTGTACCAAAAGGCAATCAGATTATCAGAAAGTTGGTCTAAAGTATTAGAGCCATGAACTTGATTCTGAATCTGACTGGGAAGTTCAATTCCTTGATGGTGCTGGGATACAGCAACCACATGCACACGCTCTGCTGGAAGTGGTGTCTTTTAGCCAAGACAGTGAATTAATTTCTCCTGTCCTGCATCAGGAACTGCTCAAGTGAAAATTAAACAAATTACATTCTTCTGTTCAAAAGCAGAGATTAGCCTTCTTGCAATACTATGTTTTCTAAAGTTAGATCCAGTCTTCTGGGACATGTAAAAGATTTTTTTCCAAAATAAAGTTATATAAATTTGCTGTAGGAACTTTTTGCAACATCATTTTAAACATTAAATTGTGGCCTTGTATATATTTTACGTAATGTCCACAAAAACAATGTTGCGTTAATCAGAATTATTTTAAAAGGAAAGTTGTAACTCTTCATTCATCCAACTCTGTATTTCAGGCCTAAATTATCTTAACTTTCTAGTTCATTGAATTATTATTAGATGATTAAATAAGTGGTTGAAGGAAGTAATTTTAATAAATACCTGATACAGCTGACTATATTTTTCTTAGTGCCTGACATAACAGATTCAGAAAGATTTTGCTGCTAATTTTAATTAAGTGATTTGTGTGCAGCCACAGGGAATTCTCAGTGATCAGTAATGAGTAATGAGTAGCTTTAACACATTGTCTCTGGAAGTTTGTCTGGTTTATCTAGAGTAATTTAGGTATCTAGAGAAGTCATTTGATTATTAAGCATTAGAAGATGATGTAGCAATTACTTAATATATGTTACAGTTCAGTTGATAGGTAGTAAGTTGAGCAACAAACTAACATCAAACTACTATCTGCAAACAGATACATGCAAACAATTTCTACATTGCATACCTCAAAATTAATGTCCTCACAACACCGGCACATAATGCATGGGCCAGTAATTTTCAGTATATCCATTCTTTTCTCATCTTGAATGGTAAACTTTGGCAGGCAGGCGTGCCAGTTCTGGACAACATAACCAACTGTTGTTCCTGGAGGTGCCTGGACTTCCAGCTTCACAGGGAAGAGAAAACCTCCAAGTGAATGATTATGCTTCCATATGTTGGTAAGACAAAACCCACACCAGCACACCAATGAAAAACAACCTATTTTTCCACAATAATCTGGCTTTACAAAGCATTTTGCTGTGTTCTCAGAAGACCACTCAGATTGCAGGCCTCTTATTCAGTTTTTGCCTTCAAGAAAACAGTAAGAGATTCCTCAGGCTCTGAAGCACACAAACTATGCATCTCCTATATAAAGACCAAAGCCCAGTGAAAGAAAGGCAGTCAATATCCCAAAAGTATTCAGCGAAGGCATTATAGGGTGCAGCTACTACAAATGCCTCAGCAGGAGCTCTGAGTAGGCTGAGATTTAGATTTTCAGAAGTTGCATCATTCCAGAATTTAGTTAGTATTTAAAAAATCTCATGATCTCCTATGTTGAATGTCACTATCGCTTTCAGAGCTGTAAAATGAAAACTCTAGCTGTTATTTCATGAAAGCTGTGGCCTTACTCTTCCATTCCAAGTCTTTCCCCAGTGCAGATTTTAGCACCAGCCACAAGTTCTCTTTTTAGCACCAGCCACAAGTTCTCTGACATACTGTTCAATCAGATTTTTCATTGCCACAATCAGAATTGGCCAGTGAGTCCATGTGTTGCAGCACACTTGCTTATTTCCAGAACAAATCCCACAAATCTCTCTTCCCACACCTTACTGGCAAACCCTGACTCATTTCCCCTTTACCTCCCGATTCAAGACAACCCCACCTTAAAACTGCACAGGAAGTGCCTGTCCCAGGAGAGGGAAGGCAGCGAGAGGCAGCAACTCACCTCCTGCAGGCAGCAGGGGCAGCAGCAGGAGGAGCACCGGAGAGGTCTCTGCAGCGCTATCACCTCGCGGCCCAGGTTGTCAATAATGCGCATGCTGAAGGGCCGGGCTGACCCACAGCAATTCCTGGTAAGGCAGTCACTCTCCTCTTCTGCAAAGTACACCCTTTGTCCCAGTGCATTCTTGAGCTCGTATTTGTTTCTTGTTTCAAAGCCAGTCACAACTGAAAAATGGGGGAAAAAACCCAGCTCAATTCCTAGGAGTGTCTGGTCAGGCATTCCCTGCTAACCCTGCAGCTGCTCTTTGGAAAGACAAGCCTCCCTCAAAATCTGTCAGAGGCAGCTTCTGCAAAGGGAAATGACAGGAAGGGACCCTCAGGCAGCAAAGCCTGACAGAGAAGTTCAGAGGGAAGAAGCCACCATGAACAAAGACAAATGGAGATTCCCATCTGTCCCCAGTGTCCTCCCCAGCTGCTGCTGCCTGAACAAGCACCACCACCACCAATAACACAGCAGAGAAGGCCCTCAGGGGAGACCTGAATGGATAAGAGGTAAAGAGGGTTGTGAATTTGAGGGTGAAGCCAGAAAAGGGCACAAATATGTTTAGAATTAGAAAGCCACAAAAAACTCTCTCAGTCAAGATTTACAGCAGCATACATCAAAAGCCATAAGAGCCAGGACAACAATTGTAATTAATTTCTATAACAAGTGAAAGCACTCTTATGTTTTAGAAAGAACAAGAAAGAAAAATGCAGCAGCAACATTATTGGTCAGCTGGGATGTATGGTCCATTTTATTCCTTTTATTTGAAAGACATTGATAATAATATTTGGGGATTCTTAAAGTACCTTAAAAACATAGGGTCAGAGAAAGATGAAACTTTACTGTTCTTGGGATTATTAGATTTAAATTCTTTGTACTTACTCTCAAGAAGTTCAAATTGCTGATGAATTAACACCTGGTCAATCTGCTCATGGTTGAAAAATTAAACAGAATAAACAGTTAACAAGTTGCAACTAAGAAAAACTGTAGTTTTAAGAACTGCTGATGTTTCATTTTAGAACAAAAATGCATGGATCGATACATTGTGAAGCACTGGAGCTGAGAGGGAGCTGAACCCAAACTGGTCTGGTTACAAGCACACAGGGCTCGCAGGCCTCTGCTCCTTTCAGAACTCAGAGCCTGGCAGAGCTCTGACATCATCTCCCAGAGACTCCATACAGACAAAGCAGGAAATGGGGATGTTTTAGAGCAGAAGTTCAGCTGCAGCTCAGCTCTAAGGAAAATTCAGGGGGAAACCAGCCTCTCCTCACCACTTTTTCTCCTTTTTTTTTCTTTTTTTTTTCCTTTTTTTTTTTTAGCACTTTGCAAAACTGGCAACAATACATCAGTATTAATCTTTTCAGTGCTGAGATGAATTGTATTTTACAGTAGAAAGACATATTCAGTAATGTGGAAATGATTCTTATTTTGCTATTAGCATTCTTTATGCTGTGAATCCTGACTGGCAGCTCTACCAACAATATTAAGAGGTGTGAAGAAAGCATCAGGTAGAAAATTAAGTGCTTCTAAACTGCTAGAGTTGCCCATATGATAGGTATTTATTCTATAAACCTTTCCAAAGGACATTACATCTCCCAAACAGTAACTTCAGAAATGGGAAGGATGTATGACAGCCCTGTGTCCCTCATCCTTTAGCACCCTACCTGGCAGGAAGGTACTCCATGAACAAATGCTACATCTCTAACAGGTATCTCTGCATTCAGACATTACAAAATTCTTCACTTAGCAGCCCCACAAGCAGCAACCCATGCAGCTGCAACATAGCCAGACTCTTTATTTAGCTATTTTGTGGATGCAGACTGCTTCCCAGAGCAGCATACCCCATCTCTGGGGAAGAGGGAAGGTGTAGGTACCTGTGTGAGGTACTCCAGTCCAGGAGGGCAATTGGGAATAGAAGGAGGGATAGGCATCCAGATTGTCCCATCCACAGGGGGCTGGTTCTGGACAGGGGGAATGGCAAATCCACCTGGGAATCCCATGGGCTGTGCCTGGAATCCATAGCTCCCTGCACCTGTGACATTTGGCATGGTAGGAGAGACACGGTTGTGAAAGTTAAATGTTGGAAAAGAATTGCCCTGTCCATCTTCTAAAACGTGACTTATTCACTATCTGGAACTATGGAGATCCTTACACCTTATATATTTCAGTTATGAATACAATAGCTCTCATGAAGGGAGTTACACTGCCATGGAAGGTTCTGATGCTTCACACAAAACCAAACCAAATTAAAAAAAAAAAAAAAAAATCATTCTTAAATACGGAAGAAATTTCATTTACATAGAGACAGTCAATTCATAAAAATAGAAAAAAATAAATGAAGGTTATTTCTAAGTAGAGAAGAAAGAATAGTTTAAATTACATGAAAAACATTGGCATTTACACACTCTCAGTTGAGCAAATGAGGAATTTTAAGACAAAATTTTCCTGGAACTATACCTTCTATTTTTGTGAAAGGAAATGTCCTTTTAGAAAAGTTCATCTACATTTTTCAAACCAGATGACTTGAAGACCTTCAGCCCACACCAGCTCAGCACCAAATTTCACATTTCATTAAAGCACATGGACCAGTGCACATGAAAGATCAGGCTGTGGCCATTAGCAGGCCAGTACCTCACGTGATGTAAACAGTGGCATAAAACTCACAGGGGGCCACATCACCCACCCCAGAGAAGAATCCTCCCTTTGGGAATTCAAAATCACTTTTATGTCTGAGCACAGGCTCTGTACACAAACTACCTACTGCTAATGTGAGCAAGTGTGTGCACATACAATTACTGAAAATAACAATGCTCCTGTGACCTCCATGGCACAAGCACTGAGTGCTTTTTCCCTGCTAAAGCCAAGTGTACTTACAGACCTCAGAGTGCCATGCACAAGCTTTAACTTATGAACAGCACAGGAACTTAGGCCAAACATTTTGCTTTTTACCTCTGACTTATGCTCTGAGCCTGATTGTTAGATATTTATTGTGATTTGGTTCTTCAGAAAGAAATTACTGCCAGAATGAGAGAAGCTGTTCAGGAGTGCTGTGTTTTGAAGTGAAGCAGAAAATGAGAAGAGGAGAGAGCAAGTGAGGGAAAATGTAAGGTATAACCACCTGCAAAGTACAGCAACACAGTATGAATCAGGAACTGAACACATGCAGAACTGCAAGAGGAAAACAATTCTTTCTTCACCTCTGTATTTCTAGAGAAAAATAAAGTGAAGTACTGAAGTAACATGATAATTTAAAAATTTGATTATCAGTAAGAACCTGCAGCACATTAAATGTAATCAGTAACACCCAGCAAACCTTCCTAGCAAACTTCCCACAATGCCCACTGAGGAACCCCTGACATTTTTAATTCCTACCACTGTTGGTACTGCTCAGCACATACAAACATGTAGAACCACAAAGGAAAGAAATGACTTCTCAACAAAACAGAAATTTAAAGAAACTCTATAGAATTAATAGCAGTGAAGTAAATTGGAGATGATCACCCTTTAAAAACCTCATATTCCCCAAGCTTATTTTCTACAGGTCTTACAGGTCTGTAACCAAGCCACCCACCTTGGTAAGTCCCAGGGTCCTGCTGAGGGGGGCCATAGGGCATTCCAGGGGCTGTGGCAGGTTGAGGTCCTGGAAGAATGGAAAATATGCTCTGAGCATGGATCATTTCCTCCTACCCTGGGTGAAAGGTCCCCAGCACTGACTCCTTTTCCAGAGTACACATAGAACAAATCTAGGCAGCTCTTTTCTGTATAGCAAAAATATACATCAAGATCATATTTATGAACAATGCATGCATCGATGAAACTTAATGGAGTTCTGGTTCCTAAAGCACAGAAAAAAAGACAGGCACTGCACAGGATGTCATGAAGGTGTCAGAGGATCACAGAATCATTTAGCTTGGAAGGGACCTCCTGAGATCATCTAGTCCAAGCCCTGCTCAAGCAGGGCCAGTTCATTCTGTCTGGAGCAAAGCTGTCTTTGTTCATTGATATTTAGAAAGAGGCTTGAATTCTAAGCATTTCCTGGAACTGACAGGCTGCCTTCCAGTACAGAACATGGCAGAGAGCCATTCCCCTCTGTGTAAAACCTTTTCTTCCCAACTTCTTCAGGTTTAGACTGCACTAATGCCTCACCAGCAGATGGAGAGAGTTATGGTTTTAAAAACATTTACCAGCTTCAGTTTGTAAGCAGAAATAACTTAAATTTCAAGATTACTAAATTATTTATTATTTTTACTTAACTTCAGAAATCAAGATCTGAAAATGTAAGCTCTACATTTTGTAAAATATACAATTTAAAAACCTAAATAATTTCAGGTTAAAACATTCATAAATATTTCATATAATTAGAAGGTAAGCTAGTAGCTAAGCTAATATTGCTTAAATGTGCTGTCTTTGATGTTAGCAAAAGTTGACATTTTGGTTGTATTTTTACTCACCTTGCATTGTCGTAGAACTGCTTGTAGTTGTTCTGCAAAAGAGCATTTTTGTCTCATGATTTTTTTTAATACATAATTTCACACAAGAGCTATTCACAGTTTTCTATTATTGATAAAGGATGTTTCCCCTCTCTAAACTGTACAGGAAAACAAAATTACAAATACAAGGAAAAATAAATATCTCTGCTTCCTTCTAGGTTATGTCTCAATTACTGCATGAGCCTGAGTTTTCTCTGCCTACAGTAATGCTTTAAATATCCTGAAATCATCCTTAACTCAGAAAAGCATTGGGATGTGCAAGACTCCACTGCTGAGCCATTCAGAAACACCCTGTAATTCATATGAACAACTTACTGCAGCAATTTAAGGGCAGCTGGTTCAGTGTACTGATGTTGACCACAAAACCTGCTCAGGTAAACCCTGGAGCAGCCTTGCTACCACTGACTCAGTTCTTTAAGCTATTCCATTCCTCTAGTGGTACTGCTAAATATCACATATCCAGTATTTGCCTTCACAGGATAAAAAAGGGTCATTGCCAAGAGGAATAAAAAAACAAATGGAACTACACAGCCCACACCAAAGAAAAACCAAAACAACCTAACCCAAAACAAAATAAAATAAAACAACACGTGAAAAAATCACCAAAACGTAACAACAACAACAACAACAAAAAACAAAAAAAAAAAAAACAAACAGAAATGAACATGCAAAATGTCACAACAATACTTTTCTCAACATTTCCAACAGAGATTTAAAAACTCTTCCAGCCACTCAAGAGCACTGTAAATACCCTACCATTCTGACAGAAAATGGACTGATCCATAATGTTTTTCAGGGGGCTCTCACCATTGGCCAGACTGTCTCCAATAAAGCTAGGTTTTCTCCTCTAAAACCCTCCACTGGAGACTGGGGCATCTTGAGGAAAAGTGTAATGGCTGTAACAGGT